>VYZT01029075.1:1578-24563 GCA_013400735.1 Pomatostomus ruficeps | reverse complement strand
CCTCCTTTTTTTTTTTTTTTGTTAGGTCCTCCCGGAAAATGGCTCTGTGCAAAGCAAGTTGTTCTAAGCAGTGCTCATGTTCTTGGGCTATAGGCCAGCAGAGGATCTGGAATATCACAGTGACTGTGGAAAACCCGCTGGGAAAGAAAACTGCCACAGATGTTTTTGATGTGAATCACAGAAGTAAGATTCTTTTCTATGTCTTTGTTTACGGCTTTTTGTTGCTCCTTCTGAGCTTAAAGTATGGAAGTCCTTGATTTTTATCTTCACAGTTGAATTACTTATCTGTCCCTGTGCTATAGTTACCTGCTCTCTCTTCAGCTTTGGAAAGTTATATTAACTGTAGAAAACAGCTTTACTCCAAAGGTCAGATTTGGTTATTGGAATGACCTCTTAATGTTTCAAAATCTGCTGCTTTGCTGGAGCTGGTTTATGGAAGAGAAAGCAATATGATGCAAAGATATAAAAGGAGGAGTTTCAAGCAATATATGTGTGTAGGTTACTTGGGAATTGGTATGATATGAGATGTGATACAGGTGTGAGCTATTGCTGGGAAAGAAGTGATGATGCTGACATGCTCTTGGTCCTGTGGGACAGTAACATCCACTGTGCTACTGTGAGGGAGGAAGAGTATTTCATCAGTGACACAAGCCAGGTTATTCTGTGGGAAGTGTCTGATGGCTGTGGTTCCTTGTTCCGTTGTAGTTGTGTTCTTAATTTCAGTGTGCCCCAAGTCCCATAAATTCCTTCCTACTCCTGCCTCAAAACAACTGGGTATTTCTTCAGTCTCCAGCAGTATTTCAAGTTCTCCTCGTGTCCTCTAGTCCCACTTAGGTGTTCTCCAGGTCCTGTGGCTGCCTGAAGAAGCAGGAGGCAACATAGGCTTTGTGTAGCTTGGAAGCTGGCACGATAATGGCCTAGAAGGCTGTTGGTGTAACTGCTGCATCCTGGCACTGCTTCCTTTCTTGGAGGCATTGTTGACAGTTTTGCTAGCCATGCGTTTTCATATGAAGAAACTTATGGTAAATGTCTCTCTGTGTTAGATTTGTCTCAGAGAGGCATGAGAATTCTAAAATTTGATTATCTCATTGTTTGGAAGTGGAAGAAACAGGTAAAGAGGAAAGTGGAGAAGTAAACTGACAGGTTATAGGGAGAAACACAATGTCTTAAATGCAGTTTTCATGGTAAGTCAGGCTAGAATATTTACATTCAATGTGGTAAGTGCGTTAAAATTTTACTACAGTGTTCTTTATCCAGTCCTAGATAGCTGCAGGTTAAATACTTGATATGTGTGATGAGTTAACCTTTTAGACAGTGATTCCTCTAAAATCCTTCATGTTTTCTTTGATCCTGCAAATATTTCCATTAGAATTTTCCTAACTTAAAGAATGATAGTAAGTAAAGGAAAATGTAAATCCATTGTTTTCAATTCTGCATATGGTAGTTTGGACCTTCTGTATCAAATACAAATTCTTTTAAGTATGAAAGTCCTCAGCTTTTATTTCATGGAGTAGTGCAATTCAATAATGTAATTCATGAAGTTTTAGGATAATGGCCAAGGGTGTAAGCATATGCCTCCTTTGCATTGCCATGTCCTCACATTGCATTACAGTCCTCACTATTATACTGAGAATATGGGAGAGTTTGAGATTTAGTTCACTTGCTGAATACTCTTACACAGTAGTAAAGGATCTCAAAAATCCTTTGGAAGAAGTAGCATTGGCACTATTTACCAGATGGTAACTACTGACAGGAGTCAGTGTTAGAGTGGTGAATAAAATTTCTGTCTAAGAAGCTGGATTCTGGGGTGTAAAAGTGTGTCAAATGTTACTATGTTACCTTAGGAGGTTCTGCCAGGCCCTAAATTAGAGAATTTTACTGGTTTGCAAAAAATGTTTCTCTTCTTTTTGTCCATAATATTTTAAAATATTTCTAAGTCAGCACAAAGAGTTTTTTTAACCTTGCGTAACATTTACTTACATTTACATTTTGAAATTAAGCTTTTTAATTTTTATCTGTTTCTTGTAGACTAGAAGAAAAATCTGTATTTTTTATTTACTTTTACTACTCAGCTAAAATATCTTAACATACTTTGCATATATTTTATGTTTCACAAGAGCTAACTCAGATTTTCTATTGGCAGTGTATCCCACTGCACCTTTCCAGGTTTGGGAAGAATGCACAGATACAGAAATTACATTACACTGGAATTATCAAAACAATGGAATTGAACTCTTTTGTCAGACTGAAGTGCTCCAACCTGATGGGAAAGTAGAACTGGTACGAAACCTGAATTTCCTAAACAAAAACATAGTGGGGATCTTTCTGATGTGAGATTAAAAAATAATTCCCCAGCAATACATATACACTGTAAATCTTGTAAGCATGTTGATGTGTCTGTTTTCTGGATTTGTTTGCTCTGCACTGATTATGTTGTCCATGTGGGCAGCCATTGTTAGTGCTATTTCACACTCCAAAGACTGCCTGTGCTCTTGCAGAAGTACATGGTGTGACAGGTCTGACTATGTGGCTCAGTGCTCTGCTGGATGGGTTTTGAGGTTTGTTGAAGTTAATGAAAACACTTCTAAAGTTGTATAATACAAATTGTATATAGCTACTGGTAATCTTGATTTATTTTTATTGCTCATACCATTTCACGCACAAGTGGTGGAGAGCAGTGTTGAAGATTTCTTTTTTATTAGTCCAAGATCCTTCTGTGTGCTATTGACTGCAGTTGATGGTAGTGAGTCTGGTTTCTAGTCATGCAACCCCAGAAGAGTTTTTCTTCCCTTCCTCTTCCATCTTCTTGAAGATTATTTGAATAGATTCCTTATCTTGTTCAACTTCTTCCACAAAAGGTGAGGTTGACGGACTCTCTGCCTGTGTACTGTCACTTCTCTGTAGCTCTTCTCTTAGAAGGCAGTTTGCCTCTAGCACAATAAAAAAGCCCAGAGAAAATCACAAATCAAGCTGCTTTTTGCCTTGAGTGTATCTTAAGAGCTGTCAGATTGAGTCACCACCACAGCTGGCCATTGAAGGAGAGAGCTTTGAGGAGAGGCTTAAAAGCATGCTGGCTTTTTGACTCTTACCAAAACTCACTCTGTCTCTTAGGAGAGAGTAGGGTAAAGGCTGGAGAAAAACAAAAATGGAAAGAAAAGGTAGCTGTAGATTGCTCTGCATAGATCTCTAATAGCATTCTACTTTTACAGGAGGTAATAGCCCCAGACTCTATGAGGGCAAGATCTCAGTAAATTCCCTCCTGGATCTAAAAAGTGCTCATGTGGAGGGTTCCGAGTGATTCAGACAGTTATGGAGGTGACTTCCAGATGTATTTTTGGATCTCCCATTGCCTTGATCTTGTGCTTTGTTTGCTTTTTCTTTTTTTGTTTGTTTTTCCATGACTGTCTTTCCCAAGTGAAGCTTAACTGGCTCTTGCAGGGTCTAGAAGAGGAACTATTTTCTTGGAGAAAAACATCTTGCTGAGGATGCTGTTCTGAGCTGTGGCTGCTGTGTCTTTGTGTTTTGCAGCACAACAGCTCCCACGTGGCCTCGCGCCACAAGCATGTCATGGTGCGCAGGCTGCAGCCGCACACGGAGTACAGGGCCAGGGTGCGCTGCGGGGCGGCCAAGCACTTCTGGAGGTGGAGTGAGTGGAGCCAACCCGTGACTATCAGAACAAAGGAAGGAAGTATGTCCAACCGGTTGAGAAGCAAAGTTTGAGGGATGTTCTTTGCTCGCCACCTCTCTTTGCTGTTTGTTGTTACTCTTCTGCTGTGTAGCTACAGCAGAGGCCTAACGCGAGCGTTAGAGAGAAACACACTGAGCAAGCTTCAAGAAGATGATTTCTTAAATAACTCTCAGCCTACCTGCTAGTCTTGGACATTTCATTCAGTGCAGGCAGTGGGAAATCCAGTTGACTGGGAAGATGGACAGACTGAGTTACAGTGCCCTATGAGGCATGGAGGAATGGTGCAGAGGTGGGAACATGAGTCTGGTGACTGCAAGCAAAGATTTTCTAGGGAAATTAACCAGACTTTAATTCAGAAAAAGGAGCGAAGGGAAAAAATGTTAAAGGATAATGTTTGGGCAAGACCTGGGAGTGATGGGGAAAAGGAGGTGTTGGGAATGGAATTTCTTCAAATGAGGGGAAGGAGTTAAACTGCCAATTCTTTTTGCATCTAGAGCATTCTCATTTTCTTGTTTTGCTGTATTTATTGCAGCTCCATCAGGGAAACTGGACATATGGAGAGAAATTACACCGGTTCTAGGGGGACGAAATGTGACCTTGTTCTGGAAGGTGAGACATGACTACAGAAATAGAAACAAAGCCCTTCGTAAAGGGGTTGTATATTTCTCCCATGATTTGTGTGCACTTGATAGCAATTCAGTATGAAAATGTCTTTCACAAATCTAAAACAGATTGTATATAATATATCTCAGAACACATGTAGCTATGATGGTGGGCTGTCCTGGAATTTCAGACATACAATTCTGGTTTTCTAAGTATTATAACAAGACAAATCTCATTACTGAGATTTCTGCTTTTCAGTCAGTATGTGTATGAATGTATGGAAACAAGTTATTTATATTCTTACAGAAATAACACATCCTGTTAGTAATTTAAAGTTCTAAATGATCCTCTCATATTTTTCAGCAAAATTTACTAAGTTATTGTTCTTTTCCTCTATAACTTTTTTCCCAGCAAACACCAAGTTTTCAAGCAAATGGAAGAATTATTTCATATGAAGTGACCTGGGATAAAGTAGGAGATGGCTCTAAGCCTGAAAGGCTCTCCCTTTCTTCAGTCTACAATAGCACAAGGATTTTCATTGATAACCATTCCTACAGAATCAATATCATGGCAAAGAACAATGTTAATTTGTCACTTCCTTCAGTATTGATCATCTCTAGTGCTACAGATAACAGTAGGAGTATCTTCAGTTATAATTGCATTATTAGAGTTGTGTTTTTACCTATTTTAAGTGAAGTCATAATTTATCATCTTGGGCAACAAGTTAGCCTTACCTCTTAACTCACATCACTGCAATCTGAAAATTACAACTGTATTTTCTCCTACCGGGTCGTAGCTGTATGTGTATTAAGCTTAAGTGCAGAGAGTGTCTCCACAGAGCAGAACACATTTAGACTAAAACTTGGGCCTCAGACCTGTAGTAGGTGCCTTGATGCTGCAGCCAATGCCAGTGTGGTCAGCCTCTTGTGACTCTCTGACTCTAGGCTTCTGCTGCTGATTTTTTTTGTGAATAGGTAGTTACAATTGCTGGATGGTTTTTGAGCTGCCAGCTTACCGCAGGTGAAAGACCCCATATGTCATTTAGTGAAGGAATGCAACTCTTTTATTGTTTTCAATTGTTTCATATAGGAACTGTATTGATCTTTGTTTATGAGTCTGAAGTCTCATGTAGGACAATAATAAGAGATTCTGTTTTGTTCATTCCTAGGCACAAAGGAGCTTAAGGAAGGACAGGTTAATGGTACAGATGATGGCATTTTTATCTCCTGGGAACCCAGAAGGATATATGACAGTTACATTATTGACTGGTGTAACTTTCCCAGGTTGCAGCCTTGTGATTTGCAGTGGAAGAGATTTGGACCCAACACTTCCAGTGCTGTGATCACCTCAGGTGAAAGCCAAACAACTTTTCTTTCTGACTGTGCAGCAGTCTATAAACTGTTGGCATTAATTGAATTTAGGAAACAAATCATGTGGAATACTAATTCTGTGCTGTAAGGTGTAATTCTTCAAAGGCATGTGGCATCATGTTTTTCCTACCAAATTAATTAGACACCACAAATGTACCAGCACCATTAAGCCTTGGAAGGCAGTATGCTATATTAGGAAAGTCAACACAGTATTTTAGACAAAACCTATTCTGAGTGACTCATAGCAGCACCTTGAAGGAGGATGGTGAGATTAATGGAGGAGTTAAAAATATTTTAGCAAGAAAGATGCAAAAGGGAGCTCTATCCTATCTGTAACATGGATCAGAAGTTCAGACTCAGGCAATTTAACACCCATAGTGAGAGGTTTGGTGCTGTCAGTGTGCCACAAATGATGTGTCTCAGTCCTTGCTTAGGATCAGTTGCATGTTTTTTATCCCAGTGGTGGCCAGTAGACCTAAATCCTTCCTGACTGGGTGAAAGTTGCTCTGATATGCTTCCACAGCTGCAAGAATTTAGCCTTCCTAGAGTCTCTCAGACTGAGAGTTCACTTTGGAATTAAACTCATTTGAAAAAAATTTGACTGAACACACATGAATTTGCAATAAAGGAACAGCACCTCAATTCATACAAATGTACAGAAACCTGCACAAAATGAAGGGGACTGTGCTAACACATGGGAAGAGTTTTGTCAAGTTCTTCAGTGGTTTGCTCTTGCTTAATATGAATGGGAGTGGATATCAGTGAGGATAACATCGAATCCTAATGTATGGATGTGTGCCTGCATTAAACAGTCTAAAACATGACCTGTGCCTGTGCCAGAAATGTAAAGGAAATTGTCTTTCTTTTTGGTGCATTTGGAGTCTCTCGTGCAGTCACCTTGAACACTGTGTGCCAACAAAAAATATATAAACCCCTCTCCCAATTCTGTCTTTCAGACATAATAAATGTGTTTAAATCACATAATGCACACCAGGAATTGGCTTACCCTCTGTCTCCTTCAGTTGCTTTAACAGCACAATGGCACACAGGAAAGGTGTCTAATAGGTTATTGACCTCTGTAGGAAGCAATTAAATAAAAGTAACACTGAAAGACAAACCCTCACCTATTTGTGTAATCAGTTCAACTGTTTTCTAGCTGCTTTTTTTCCGGGGGTGAGATACAAATTTCGCATCTATGGATCTGTTGCTAATAGAGCCTCCTTACTGGAAAAGAAGACTGGTTATCTCAGGGAGCTGCGTAAGTTGGCAACATATTTAGGGTTTGTACATTTGCTAAATTGATATGTCACAAATAGAATAATTCCCTCCGGCTACAGCTAGATAAAATTGTATTTTCTGTGTTCTTTCTGAATCTTCAGTGATGCATTTAAAAATTGTATATCAACATTCAGGCTTTATCCTATATGGAGCATATTTGGCCAGTGCAGGGACCAGGTAGAGTCCATGTTTATTAGGAGAGCTAAACAAAGCTGTGATCATCAGTCATGGCTTTGTGTGTGATGTGGGTGCATGAAGGCTCTGTGAAGCTGACAGTTTTTGTGGTGTACTTTGGCTTTGTTCAGCTTTTTAATACAAGAAAGAATGTAATGCCATATGGGACTGTGGATTTTTCAAATGGTAAGAGAAAACACTCTTGAAAAATAATTGAAAGTTTAACTTGAATTTCCTTTTTTCCAGCTCCTCAGCTTGACCCTACTGTGAGAGATGTTGTCCTGACTTACAATTCAGTAACACTGTCTTGGGATTCTAACCTCACAAATGACTCAGAGCCTGGTTTTGTAAGAGGCTACCATGTTTATGTGTCACCTATACAAGGGAACTGCAATTTGAAAGGCTCAAAAAAGCACATTCTTTCAGGTAACTTAGCTCTCTACTACAGAAAGCTGTGTCATTGATACAGGTGACAGACTTGCTGGTATTGCAGCGTCTTAGAAGGTTCACATTAGGCAGTCAGGCTGGCTCATTCAGCCGTCTGTAGATTTCAACGCCTGCTACTTTTGGGTCCTCTCTGTGCTTGAGGTGCTGGGATGCAGAAGCAATTCCTGGCTTTATAAAGATTTACAACCCCCATCTGTGACTCCTTTTTAGCTCCAGAATATATTCCTTTGGTACTATAGGAGGAGTTCTGCCTCTTAGGATGTGAATTCTGGATGAATTTTGATAAACATCTGCTTGTGGTCTACTTGGATAAAAGTCATAAGAAGCATGTTAGTCTTTTTAGGATTTGGGGTATTTTAGAAACAGATGGGATACAATTTATTTCCTTCAAAATTGGAGTACTGTATAAATTCCCCATGTAAATTCTTTCCTAGTGAAAGTATTTGTGTGTGTGCTCTACAGTGGAGCTCCTTCAGCAGAACTGAGCTGTGAAGTGGCACAAATCTACAAGTTGATATCAGACCTTTCTGTTCCACATGCAAAACTGTTCCAGATGACTTTACTCCATTATAATTTTCAGATGTTTCCAACATGTTAAAAGAATATTTTTTTTCCTTGCCTCTTCTTCTGCTTGAGTCATGTCCTGTGTTCTTCTGCTGATTAGGCTAGTGCCAGGACAAAAAGCATAGTGTGAACTGAGGGAGGCTTATATAGAAGTTCCTGTCAGAACTAAACTAACCATATAAGTACCATAATTCTGTAAGTAATACCAGTTAGACTTTAAAAAGTTTAAATCAAAGATTTTCCACTTCACTGTTTCTGCTAGCAGACGAGGGGGTGTGACTGAGAATAGCAGAAATAAACTAACTCATTTCTCCCTGGGGTTTGGGAGTTGCACAATAGAAAGGCAATAGAGCTTTTTTTCAGGCAGAGATTTCTTGCTTTTGAGTATCTTCAGAGAAATTGACATAAGCTTAAGGGCCACAGGATTCTGGTAAAAAAAAGAAATGGCAAAAGTCAAATCATTCTGGTAAAATGCTCAAGGAAAAATAAATTAAAATAAACCAGCTTCAGCCTTTGACAGCAAAGTGTTAGGTGTCTGCCAGAGGAAGGCAATGCTGTGGACGGTCCAGTTAGAAGGGATGTGAGTTAGAAGGGATGTGAGCCCAGCGGCAGTGAGTCAGGATGCCTCATCCTTCTCGGAAGGATGTATGCAAATTACAAAGAAGGCAGATTGCAAATGTTTTGTTATTTCAGTTAACTGAACTTTTTTGTAATATTTGTAATATTTTGGGGACAACTTATTGCAACATTTCAGTACCTAACAGGGTTATAAAAAAGGTGGAGAGAGACTTTTTACCAGGGCCTGTACTGATGGGACAGGTGGTAATGGTTTTAAACTGAAAGATTGTAGATTTAGATTAGATATTAGGAAGAGATTTACTGTGAGGGTAGTGAGGCACTGGAACAGGTTGCCCAGAGAAGGTGTGGATGCCCCATGTCTGGAAGTGTTCAAGGCCAGGCTGGAGGGGGCTCTGAGCAACGTGGTTTAGTGGAAGGTGTCCCTGTCCATGTGGGGGAGTTGGAACTAGGTGATCTTTAGGGTAGCTTCTAACTCAGAGCATTCTGTGAATCCGTGATCCCATGATTCTGTCTTATCTGTTTTGTTTTAGATGATTCAGAGCTATGTAAATACACAATTCAAAACCCGGAAGAAAAGAGATACACTGTGGAACACTTGAAGTCAAACACAAAATACAAAATAGCGGTTAAAGCATTTACAGGTGGAGGAGAGACTCCCATTGTTAACTTTAGATACATAGATACACCATATAACTGTGAGTACTGGCTGTGAATAATGTCCTCTAGCAGAAGGATGGGATGATTTAAAATGTTATAATAATCTTCCTTTCTTAAGGAAAACATTTATTTCAATGTAGCATGCACTTAGGAAAGAATCCAACTGGGAAATGATATGAGCATACCACCATGGCATTTTGATACTTTTAAGTAGAAAGGGTTTTTTCTAAATTTTAGAATGAACCTAATTTACATCCTTATTTAAGTCTTCTATTTTTCTGGGAAATAGCTCAATATATGTGCATTTGCACGCCTAGTGAGTCCTGTTTGTTGGAACTCATTGAAGAATTGTATTTGGATTTAACTGGTTTTCCACTATAGGAAAACCTACAGACTTGTGTGCAAACAGGTAATTCCTGTATGGACTATTGAATTTCTAATGTTGATTCTTACTCTCACCAGTCTTTAAAACCATTGCCAAGTTCACTCCTTCATAAGCCAGTGCAGAAGGGTTGTTGGCTTGGGCACAGTGGTTTGCTAACTGGGTGGATTTGATCACCAAAGCAGAAGAGGAAATCACTTGCCCATAACTCTGTTCCCCTGAAAATATCAGTCATCATGGTTGTGAAACTTAGGATCCAAACTGGAGATGCCTGGTTTTGAAAAACTTGTTGGGGTTCAAGGTGAAGAGGGAGGGATGGGAAAGGCGGAAGCAATGGCTTATGCAATGAAACTCCATGTTTTAGGCTAACTACCAGAGCTGACTATCATGGTACCCTCACAGGCACAGTTCTGCCTCTCACACCCACGTTCTAGTTCCCATCAGGTGTTTGTACAGCCAAGCAGAGAATCAAAACAAAGGCTTAATTAACCCAAAAGAGATACAAGGAGAATGTAATGTGTCCATTTCCTGCTGTGGTGTGAGGTCGGGACACACAAACTCTCTGGCACAGGGCAGGAGGGCACTGAACAGGGCAGAGGGAGGGCAGGCACTAACTAGTGCTCCCCCTCAGCCCACCTACAGCCTCAGCTGTTTTTGAACAGCATATCCCAAGGCTGTCTTCCAGCTAGAAAGAAACACTGAGATCCTTGTATCAGCATAAATCCTAGGAGACTTAAACACTTGTGTAGTGTTTCCCTTGTTATAGTCAATCCAAAATGGAAATACAGATGTTGTTCATGTCTCACAGTAAAAGTCTGTCTTCTCTGGGGGTCTGAGAGAAAACCTAAAACAATACTTAAGTGAGGTTATCATTGCCTTAACTTTTGGAAATTGTTCTTATGTGCCAATGTGAGGGCAAATAAAAAGTAATCTAGTAATAATTCAGTTTTGGTAAAGGAAATCCAAAGGCTTACAAGATGTATCCCAGAACTTCCAGCCAAACTATCTTGCAACTGTGGACCACAGTTTTACCACTGAGTTAGTTGCAGGCATCCTGTGCAGACTTGATGCTGTTTTTGCCCCAGAAACTCAAACTATATTAACTTTAACATTCAAGAAGTTAAAACCAAAATTTTAAAGTATTTTTCTTTCACAGCAAACATACCGTACTTTGTATTCCTACTAGTGATAGTTCCAACCCTAGTAGCAGCTATCTGCCACTGGAAGATGAAGTGGTAAGTTGGAATGCATGTTTCTGTTGTAGACAGAGAACATAACTAACCTAATTCACCAACCAATGCTGCAGCTTGTTGCTTCCAGCCAGTTGTAAGGCCTCATTCATTCCTTCCTTTGGCTGTCTGACTGTGTAGATGTTTTACGTACTTGGTTTGTGGCATTTCTGAGACAGTGGTCATCTGCTGCTGTGCCTGTACACATCTATGTGTGACTTCTGCTGCTAGGGTGTGCTTTGATAAGAGAACAAAAATGTCATTTGTTTTGGTCTCTTATTTCCAGGGTGAAGGAGTGGTGCTGTCCTGTAATTCCTAGTCCCAACAAAAGCAAAGTGCTGTCATTCAACGAGTTTAAGGTAAGATCACTGAAAATCTAGAGTTTTTAATTTGTCCGTTCTTTCCTTAGTAGACTTTCAAAAAAATAATTTTCTTGTGTTGACTACATTTAAAAAATTAACTTCTTGGCAGTTTTTGTGTTGACTATATTTACTCATTTCATAAAAATTGACACAGTTTAATATTACCATTTAGTGGAAAACTCTCCTTTTGACATTCATGTGGCTCTGCAGTGACCAGCATATATTGCAGTCTGTTACTGCAAAAGGCAAATGCACAACTGGAGAATAAATGAAATCTTTTGATCAGCAGGTGATTCCTCCACTATTAGTGTTCAAATCCCTTAATTGTCTGAACTCAGCAGCCCAGAGGATGCTGGACTTTCTGCAGCCCTTGGGCTGTGTCTGCCCACTCCTCCTGCCCCAGTTCCCTCAGGAGGACACTGCAGGGCCACACACTCACTGGCCCTGGGAGGACACAGAGGGTTCTGCCAAGCACTGCCAGGCCTGGCTGGGAGAACAGGACTGGCAAAAGTCCTTCAGGTTCTTCTGTTGCCCCTTCAGCCTGGGAACTGCCGCTTCTGTGCTGCTTTCCGAGGGCTCACAAGCCTTTCCCTGGCACACATGGGGCTGCTAGTGTTCACTGAACAGTAGAGAGAGGAGTGAAATGCCCCTAACAGTCCCTGCTGCTGTCTTCCAGTTGCTTCTGCCTCAAACTGAAACCAGCACACATCAAAAACCTGGCAAAGTCTTTAGAGGGACATGGTTTCTTCTTCAAATATAGTCATTGTGAGTTTACTTAAAAAACAAATCTCTAAATAAATAATCTGATAAATTTAACATAAAATACAGATTCCATTGAACATCCTCTACACAGGTTTTCCTTCAAATTCTTTTATTTGAAAAGTGCAAACTAAAAAGCATAAAACAATATTGGAATTCCTTAAAGTAATCACTCTCTTTTCTCTACTCTGGGCTTCTTTCATTGAGTAATTTTTTTGTTTAATGATTCTCTTGCAGATTGGTTCTGAGAAAGTGCTGAAGATAAATGACTGCATTCCTGATGCACTAGCCATGGACAGTAACGCTGAAGGCCCGAAATTACATCCTGTTACCTGGAGCCCGTCATCTTCAACACCAACTGAAGATAAGACTGATGGTCACAATTCTTCCTGGATTGACCCTAGTGAACATGTAGCGAGAGGCTTTCCACTCACACCTACACCTCAAATTCGTACTTGTTTTGAAAATGTTGCTTATTTTTCTCCTCTTGAGTCTGAATCTGACCCTTACCAAATACCAGAGACACTGGAAGCAGGCAAGACAGATCTGGCAGTGGTGCCATACCAGCCACACTGCTATTTAGATATTTTTCACGAGGATGCAGCTTTAACCACCAGAGAAACAGCTGAGAGAAGGAACAGTCTGAGGTACCTCTCACAAACAGATGCACGCAGTCTAGGGGGTAGGCTTTGATGTTCTGTCCTCCTGTGAGCCCATCCATGATTTGGTTCCACACTATAAATGAGCGCTTCTAAAACCACAACAACTACTTTTGGTTAGGGCTCTCACAGGCCCAGCTGCCTGACTTCCATTAACACAGCAATGCTGTTGGTTTTGGACTAGTTTTGAGTACTGACTTACACAGGAATCATGTGTGCTGTGGTTCCATTACAAGTTACAGGCATTATATGAGATTTATAGGAGGGTGTGTAGCCTGTATTATGCAGAAAGTTACATCACAGGAGTCTGTCACAAGCTGATGCAGAGAACTGCTTTATTTTGCAGAGATTAAAACTATTCACTTAAAATTAAAACTAAAGCAAATTAAGCAAAGGGGAAAGTTGTTCTGCTCACGGGGTGTGTTTCTCTGGCGGTGTCCTGTATACTCAGCCACCCCAGCCAGTGGCTGCTGTGCTGCTGGGTGTGGAGCACCACCCAGCCCAGTAACGCTGGAGGCTGGGTTGTATTTTCTCTCTCTCAAACGATGAGGAATCATCGTGGAAGTGACACCTGCACACAGTGTGACACATTCCTAGAAGATTCAGAGGAGCTTTGACTTCTCCAGGAGTGCTGCCCACCGCACCCAAATCCAGTGATCATCCTGCTTTTACTTCACCTGTGTCCTAAAAAAGAGCACAGAAAACAGATTTTTATAGGGAAGACCCCACTTCCATTTCTCCTAACTGGGTCTCCTCACACTTCTGCCTTCTCTGTCTGAAAAATGACCCTTTAAAATTGTCTTAACTTTACATTGAAAAGATTTAGGGAGTTAGGTGGGAAGGAGTTACTTTTCCAGGACAGAGATGTTTTGTCACTACCGATACAAAATTTCTGAGCTGTACATTTCAGGAAAAGGCCTCTTTATTCTAAAACGTTGAAAAGATATCCTAAATCAGGAGTTATTTAGCTAAGGAATTCAGATATAGATGTCAGTCAAATCAGAGCATCACACAAAACATTTCAGATTTTGACATTGCTCCGTTCTTTGCGCCAGAAGGGGACAGCTGCAACCAAGCACAACTCCCCACTTTGAAGAAGCTGCTGTTGCTGAGGCCTGGCTGCAGCACTTCCACCTGGGAAGTGAATGGAGGGGATATGTGCAGGTTCAGCCAGTTGTGCCTTCCTGATGATGGGGTGAGACGTGGGCCTGCCGAGTTCCCACCTCAGTATTTTGGTCGCTGCCGGGACAATCCTGCTCCAGTAAAGCTCCATTATATGGACACAGTGACACACCTGACCACGTTCCAGACTGCTGGGTGGAGAAAGGAGAAGCCAGCTCTTCTTTCCCTATAAACCCTTCTGCTCCCTGGCCCTAATGGGTGGGGCTTTGTGACACCTCCTGTGCATAAAAGCACACAAATGGAGGATTCCAGGATGGATACTGTCTCTGTGCCAGTCACAGGGCACAGTCTGCGCACCAGAACTGAAGATTAGAGAAGTATTTTGGCACACGTGGAGAAGTGTGCATAATTTTTATATATTAAAACATCTGTCTTGCATTAATGGTTGAATGAGTTCAAAACTGTAATCCTCTTTTTTTGTTGTTGTTCATAATTCAACTTTCACAGCTGTTGTTAAAATCCTAATACTTAAATCATCACATAACAGAAGATCACTCAGTATGTTAAATTTTTAAAATAAAAATGGTGTATGAACTATTAAAGAGTCTCTGTTTTTGTATCTTATAAAGCATTAAGGTAAAATATATTTTTGACAAAAATATTTATTTGGGAAGCTTCTGATTGTTCTAGTTAATGAGTAACTTACAAATATAAATCAAATTCTAACCCGCTTCTAATGCTGAGGTACATATGAGACCAGAACAACTATCAGAAGTTTAAGTATATTTTATTAACAATGCATCCCTTTGATAAGACTATGCTTCAGGAGGCCTTTAATGCTCATCGACATGAACTGTACACAGTATACAAAAGAAAGAAAAAGAAAAAACACGAAAAAATCAAGGTGGGCAATACCATTTTGGGACAAGCCTCTGTTTAAATTATACACAGCTCAATGCAATATTCTTACGTAAAATATATAAATAGTTTTTCTTTCTATGTTACAGGTATACAATATAAATCAGATTTCAATGTCTGTTCAGTGACCTACAAACACTAGAACCTCAAATATGTAGCAGCGTATTACTAAACAAAAAAAAAGACCATACAGGACAGGGAGAACAAGTATTGAGATTTTCCTTGATCCCTTCCCTCAGATCAGAATGATTAATCTAGATAATCTCTCAAAATGCAGTTTTAGGGATGCTGACAGCCCAGTACTGGAAGAATTTTTCGATTACATTTACAAAGTGTAAACCCCTTTTCCCCTTTAGACAGAGCATCTTGTGCTGAAAAACCCTATTCAGTGGCAAAATGACGCTATATTTTTTGGCATAAATTACATTTTGCTAATAAGAGTATTTTAAAAAGCAACTCAAGCAAAATGTGCAATTTCTGCATGCTGTGGCATTGCTGTCCCTCTACACTACAAAAATAACCCAAACAAAATCCACATTCTTTAATGACTATAGATCTGTTGAAAACAAAACTACCCAGGGAACTGGCATTAGGAGTTAAACAAAAGCCAAGGAAACTGGAGACCTCTAGAAGAATACAAACGTGGTTTCTAGCATGTCCTCAAGTCTTTTACAGTTCCAAGATTTTGCTGTCACATCATAGACCTTGCATAAGCACAGGATAATAGACATGTGACTTAAAGAACTGCTGGACCTACTTTGAGGTGGCTCCAGTGAAACCCAGAGTAGCAGGACTGCTGGGAGGGGAGCAGGACCCCAGGCATGGTGAGAATTCTTCTGCTGTGATTGCTCCCTAAGCTTACGTTTGCTTACGAGCTTTACCGGCATCCTGCAGCCCAAGGTGCCGAACACCAAGCTCAGAGCACAGACTACAAAGCAGCGTCTCTTCCTTTCCTCACTAAGTTTTGGTTACTGTCAATTTCCTGAACAGCTACCTTGCTCTTCAGGCACCTAGGAAAGGTGCTTTGGTTTTGTTTTCAGCCTCACTGCAAACCACAACTCTCTTTCAAAATCACTATGTATATTTCAAAATAAAATGAGAAAAAGACAAACAGAATTCTCACAGGTGCCTTATCCATGTTTGTAAGGGCATCTTACCTCAGTGTGCTGAGCCACTGCACCTGAAACAACTGAATTGTTTAGAAGTCCGCTTGGGGAAAAGAACACCACCACCCCACAAAGAGAGCACATTTAGGGTAGGTTTGTCAGACAACAGTCAAGTAAGAACTGTCAGATAAGGAAAAGCAACTGTTTCAGGCACAGCACGCAAAGGGCCCCATACACAAGTTGGGAACTTCAAAGCCTGACCATCTCCAGCTCCAAGTGATGTCCACAACAGCATTTCTGAATTTCAGAGAGGCGGGAAGTTCTCTTTCTCCAGAAGGGGACTCTGAGAACGCAGCTTTGTCCCCCTTCCCTCCGTGGAGAGGACCAGGCCCTGGTGGAGGTGCCTGGGTGCCTGCCAGTCCACTCTCTGCCTGTCGGGAAGGGCTCTCTCAGCCTGCTCTCTGCCTGACGGTAGGAGCCGGCCGAGAGAACCAGCCAGCTGATGCAGCAGGCTACCTTTGACTGGTTCCACAAGCAGCCTTTCCTTCCCGGAGTGGATTCCGCCACTGAGCTATGTGTGAACAAGTTGAGTCCTCAAGTTTTCTGTGCCACAGCAACCAAACTGCATTTGGATACAGTGTAAGTGAATGCTACACACGTTACCATTTATTGAGCAGTATCACCAATCACTCAGATTGGACAGATAAAAAGTGGGTGGTCTGTCAGCTTCCCTAGGAGAGGTGGAAGAGATTTTTTATTAGGGTTAATATAAGCACAATCATTTTTTACTACAGCTTTCTTTGAAGTTTTATCATGATACAAATAAAACCCCAAGACAAGGAATTTGAAAGGGACATATTGAAAAAAAAAAAAAAGAGAACCATAGAATTAGAAATTCACAGTTTATAACTAAGCCAATACAAATTTCCTTCAATAACAGTATCCCCTTCATTTGCCAATTAAAGTGAAACATCAACGTGAGCTTAATGTCAGTGTGTAAATTAATTTTCTAGAAATGTATGTTATGTACAATACAGACTTTACATCCTTGATGAATACTTGTTGAAATCTACTGACACTCATACACTTTCAGAAGAAAAATCACACTTTATAACTCAATTTGCAGCCATAACTTTTTATATCAAGTTTCTGTTGTCATGGATCCCCACACAAGTGAGTAATTCAGAATACATGAGCACTTCAGGATGGAGATTCTTTCAAAAGTGTATTTGCTTACCTTTGTATAATCAGAGGCCTTCCTATGATGCTTTCTACATTAAGTGCTATGGGTTAAACTTAACAAATGAAGAGAGGTGGTTTTTTTAAATACAGGTGATAAAACTTGTTTATTTTGCCTTAACTGAAGAAAAATAACATGGAGTTGTTTGATGTAACCCCATTTAGTTATTAAAACAAATCTCTTCTACTCTAGCCTAACTGAGGTAGTGTTTGAAACTACTGTATAACATACGCTATCCCCATTTGTGGGAAAACTACATTATTTTCCTTTGGAGTTTATACCACTATTTGGTCTACTGTGATTGACATTTTGGTTTTACAGAAACATTTATTTCTTATGACCAGAAGTCCAATAGTTACTGGTGTGGTGTGTTTTCTAAACATTTCAAACATGTCTTGCCACACAGATGTATTATTTGTGTCAATGACCATAGAAGAGTTAGATCAGTTTCTGTTCGCTCCTTTTGGTGGGAACTCATGAAAAGATAATCTTAGGAACTAAATCTGACTACGAGCAGCAACTTACAATCTGCTTTACCAAAACCTGATGGTATGCAGTGCACATAAGAATTCAGTGAAGTGATAGCTGCAAAGCAGTGCTTATGTGGCATGATGAAATTTCCAATAAGAACAAATAAATCCTATGTTTCACTAGGAATTGTGTATTACTGTTCACAGGACTACTTATTGAAATCTCCAGTAGCATAGCTAGTAAGAACAGAGTTATGAGCATCAGGATAAATTTCATTTAAGTATTAATCTGACAATTATAAAAAATGGTAGAAGTGAATGGATAAAAATACGTTCTACTTAGTACAGTCCAGCTGAATTATTCACCTATATCAAAATCAAAGGGTAATCCCTTCTATTACAGGCATTCTAACAAAGGTGGCCATGCTACTGTATATACACATTTGCATATATTTATACTACCTTTATATAAAGGCTTCTGAATCTCTAGATCCATGATAAAAGTGACAGGGATTCCTATTTTTTTTTAGCTTGCACTTACTAGTTTAGAAACGGCACTAGTAATATGATAGAGGCAACTACTTCAATCATTACTAGTCACTGTATCATTTAACTTTTGCAACAAGTCTTAAATACCAATACAAAATTATAAGTACGGCTGCTCCAATATTTGTTACTTAAGGCTTTTCACTACAATTATTAGTAGTCTGATGCTTGATCACTAATCCATTGAAAATTCAAATAAACTTTTGTTTTTATAAAAAGCTGTTTCCGTGGAACCTGGAAAACACTCATACTCATACTCTTCTCACAACACCTGCAATGATTAAATGTCTTCAAGTTCAGTTTATACCATATTTGTTTATCTGATACAAATCATGCTTTTCAAAGGATTGTAGTTGAGTAAGACCCACATTTGTACTATATGAGCATGAGTGTAGAAACTGCAAACACATGCATAGTATTCAGGGAAAACAATCTGATTTCAGCATTTTAAGTTCTAAATGACTTGGGTTTTGAAAATCAAATTGTAGTGAAAATCCTTAACTGGTTCAGATAAGATACATGTATGTAAATGTAATGAAATCGAAGAGACTGCTAATAAAATGTCTTACAACTATAGCAATATTAAAATAACTTAATGAAACCTCAGATTCAGAGGCATTTCTTTCTGTCTGAAGTTACAAATCCCCAAAGTAGTGTTATAAACAGTACAAAAATCAACAGAGAAGGGCTAACAATCCCCTGGTGCCCACAACTACAGCATGGCTCCCCATTGCTGGCAGTGGAATGCACCCCCATCTCTCTGATTCCTGGTATCCAGGGTTTAAAAAGCAAGGCATCATTCTGCTTCTCTGGAACAGAATCGGAAGTCAATTAAAAAAGTCTCTGCAAGTTGTCCTATTTCATCGTAATTTATGGTAGAAAATGAAATGAAAACTTGTGGAGGTGTTCAGTGCTTGGCTCTTGCATATACTGGTAATTACTATTATTAAAACTATGGTAATGTCTAACAAATCCCCAAAGGGCCCAAATGACTGTGCCAGTAATTGGTTGAGGAAGAAAATGTTTTCAGTTCAGTCTTCAGGTACCAGTAGCTTCTAGACGGCTTTGAAGATGATGTTCTGAGCTCTGTATCCAGTCAGTGGGAGGTTGTCTGAGCATGGCAAAGTCTGTGTGCAGGGCACTGCCTGAGCAGAGGTCAGGACTCCGCTGATGCATCGATTACAGGCTGCTTTGTTGGGGTGGCTAAAATAGCCTCTGCTTCCTCATGCATCTAAAAGGAAAGGATGGAGTGTTAATATTGCTGTAGATTGTACTCAGACATCACAAAATGGTTTCCTTAAGGATGTACCTATCCAAAAGCATCTCTTACTCAGGACATGGAACCTGCACCCAGCCAGCCATTTAAGTACACTCAATGCATGTGTACCCTCCACTTACCTGCAAGAACTGAACATCTTGGAAGAGCTCCTGAATGAACCTTCGGGATGGAAGTCGAAATGTACAATGTGCTAGCAAGTAGGACACCTCAGAGTAAAGGCAAATATCATCAAATGCTTGGGGATACTTCTCCTTAATTCTGAGCAACAGAATAAACAAAATTTTGTAAGTCTTCAACAGATTTCCATTGTATTAAAAAAATCCCAAACTTTTCAATTAGATTGTCATCATTAATTCTTCAGTAATAGGCATTATAAATCCAGAACTGACAAAGCAAGAAAATCAAAACAGACATCATTACTTTGCACAAAACTGAAAGAAATCTACACTAGTGAGATGAAACAGAATATATAACTTCTAAGTTGTACAGAATTACTAAGATTGCCTCATCTTAAAATAACAGATGTAGAAAGAGAACAGTGTATCAAGTAATTGGCATCCATATGTACAGCTGTCATGAAAATCTGAAAAAAGATTAAACTAATCTTTTAAACCTGCAAGCATTTTTGAAACTAAACCACACATTTCTGCATTTTCCTTTAGCAGTTGTCAAGTTTCCTGTGTCACTACCCAGAAATCTACATTTAGTCCCTGGATTTATATTCCTATATTCTAATGGTTTTTTTAATGATTTTAGTAGTCGTACTCTTGCTTAAAGTAGAGCTGTGTTTCTCAAGACGTTACTTTCAGTTTGTTATTGTACCCATCTACTATTTAGCATAAATAAAAACCCATTAGTTTCTTTTTTAAAGATACATGCTATACTAGGTATATAATCACTACAATTGAATTACTGATTTTAAAAGGTCTCTTTAAGAGTAAAATACTAAACACGGAGTAAAAATGTTAAGATTATTTGTTTAGCTTCTACATTACATTCAATCACATCTGCCTGACAATTTTTGAGAAGTCAGACTGTTCACTGTCCCTGAGACCTTATGAGAATACATGAGAATAGCTGTTGCTCAAGCTTCTGTAGTGTATTGAACTTACGTCAGAAGTCCAGTTTCATGGCCCTTAGTTCCTACTGAACTGCTCAAATTGATAACTAAACGTAAGACCTCTTTCCGCAGAAGTATCCTGCACACTGGTGTGTCATCTGGGATTGACTTTACTCCTGGAAAAACAAATCAAACAGTCTGGATTCGAACAGAATTGACTTTGACTGCACTAATGTTATGCTGCGTGAGTCTATTTATGCATTCCACACACACACACAAACACACACATTTACATACATATTCTGAGCTATCAAAAGTATTTCCACTGAAACTAAAGGTTAGAATATCTTTATTTTCAGAAATTTAAACAGTTTACATTTTCAAAAATATTTCTACGATTTCAAAGAAAAAGTTGCAAGATAAAGTTACAGTGGCATTGCTACCACTAAATCATGTTGCAAACTGGATGAGCTTCTATCAAACAGTGGAGAATTTAAAAACCAGCTACTTCATAAGAAACCATCATAATTCAAAATGTAATACACAAGTATAAAAGAAAGGTCTTTCTCTTTACAGTAATTCATTAATGCTTAGAAGTCTTTTTTAAACTAACATCAGTGTAGAAAAACAAAGGCAATCAATTTGCTTGTAACGTCAGGTATTGAATAACTTGCAGAAATGCTGTATAGAAAAGGGAGAAGTGTTTAGAACTATTTTCCCCCACCTGAAGATGGGAGATTTATTCAGATTTGTTTTTTTCTAATAGCATTAATTTGTTGCACTGTACATAAGCGAAATACAGTTTTTTCACAATACCTAAAGTATTTATTAGTGTTAGTCTCTAATAATCATAAGGCTTTCAAACTTACCTAATACAAGCTCTGTACTCTTAGTGCTGCTGGCTGAACCATGGGATACTGCATCACTACAGCCTGAAATTCCAGAAAATTTGGAGGAATGCACATCTAAGTGATTGTGAATGGTCTGTCCACACCAGTCAGTATATGGAATGTCTGAAAAATCTGACATAAACAAATTGTTGCACCTTTTATTCACACTTGTCCTCAATTCACATGCTTTTGTTATTTTTCAGCAATGGCAAACATGTAAGATATTGGTGTACTAAGTATGAAGCATAAAATCAGCTCGGCACTAGATGGCGGATTATGGATAAACCATACCCAAACTCTTCCAAAACTGATTTTTTAAAAAAACCCTTAAAATACATGAGTGGAGTCTTTTCCAGACACTGATGGAAGCCTAAGAAGCCATCACACATGGTACTGTTACTGATCTATCCATGCTCCATCTTACGTAACGCAGTACAGATACTCTTGCATGTGAAGACTTACTTTTGTTCACACAACTGTCACAGGTGTTTGCAGAAAGGGCTCTGGCAAGGGCCAGGCTCTGCTGCACCTGTAGCTACAGCTGGGATTTCATTTGCCATCACTTCTTGCTGCTGAACTCAACCTCCAGCTCAGCTCTCTGAGCCATTCCTCACATTTGTGCATCACCCTCCTTGCCAACATTGCTACTAATAAATGTCTAACACTGTTGTAAAACCATGAGGATTCCTACTAAGCACCCACTACTGGATTATCTTTTCATCACAGGCATTGACAAAAGGCATGCAACTGCAAGCTCTGCTGAGGAGGTTAGAAAAAATAACTTTGAATCTCATCTGAATCTCAAAATATGAGGAAAGATGACTAAATCCCAGAAATTACAGCTCAACTTCAAGAGACTCCTCAAATTTCCTTCACTGCATTTTAAAGCATAGACTAGACTTGATGTCAGACTTTTCATTACTGGAGCAAGTGTCAGTTTTCAGAACACACATTTTAAGTACTAGACAAGGTTTCAAATTTTGCATTTTGACATGCTCTTACAAATATTAAAAAAAACATGCTGGCACCTACTCCTATCAACAGTAAAAAGTGGAAATGACCACAGCAATACCACTGGTTGCATAATGAGCTTAATTAGAGAAACGATTTTAAGGTCAATAGTCAGTTAAACAAAAACTCTTCCAGATTATTTAAAGATGAACAAAAGCCAGTATGTTCACTCAGTTTTATCACACTTCTCCACAGTGAACACTAACCTGCACGATTATACGAAGAGCTCACTTTGGTGCTAGGCTGATAACCCAGGATCTGAATGCAGACACAGTAAAGGCAGTTCTCATCTGTGTGCTCCTGGAGCCCTGTGTCCTCTGTACCTTCCAAGAACTGAGAGGCATCTGAGCGGCTGGTATTCATTATTTCTGTGAGACTGATCTGTTGGCGGAGCATCTGAAAAGGGCTTTTGACAATGTCACTCGCACCTGACGGAAGACCTGCAGATGAGATTTAGTTATCAAAAAGCCCCTAAAAAACCAAGCAATCAAGACTAACTCTTTCAATTAATTTCCACTTTCAAGCCTTTTAAGGCTGGGGATGGAGTGCATGTGAAGACCTATAAAGGTTTTTTCTGAGTGGTTAAGCTCCC
>VYZT01029060.1:0-87287 GCA_013400735.1 Pomatostomus ruficeps | reverse complement strand
CAGTAAGCTCCATGATTCTCAAAACATCCAAATTTGCAATGACGTGAACTCTGACAGAGACTCCTCTCTCGAAGAACAGAACTAAAGGTATCCTGGCAAAATATCCATGTGCAACCATTGCCTCTTAGAAAAGCTGTCCTTGAAATTGCAAACCCAGATTTACTTATTGAAGCTTGTTAATAATTACATTTCCTGCATTCAGTTTCTGTTTATTTGCCAAAGTCATTATTATTTGTAAAATTAATAACAATTTTAATCATCTGTTGCTTTCTTTAAAAATCTGATTCAACATGATATATTATTATGGTCATGACATCAATCACTATCTGCTGCACTTTGCTTGCAAAGTGCACTTATTGCAGTAGGATGTCAAGGGCATTAATAATTTTCTGAAGTGCCTGAATTGCATGTGCCTTAATAAGCAATGCAAAAAAAAAAAAAGAAAAAAAAAGAAAAAAAGAGGGAAAAAAAAGGAAAAAACCCAAGATGATATAAAACACCATTAACTCATATGGAAGGAATTAAACATTATTAGGAAGAGAAATTAAAATAAAAATGCAATTTTCTTTAGAGAATAACTAACGTTTCTATGAGTTGCTTATACAACAAATAAAAAACTCAGCTAAATTTCTGGTTGTACAGTTGAAAGTACCAGCCTATATTTTAACTCCAAATTCATTGCAATATTAGGGCTTAATAGCATCATATGGGAGAGTGCAGTACATCCACAATTTTTCTCTCACAGTTTTTTTCATCTTTGAAATAGGCAAAAATGCAAAATGTCAATGCTATTGCCTGAAGGGTGTTGACAAAAAAAGGTAAGAACAATTTAAAGTATGAGTATGAGCAATGCTTATTCAATAACAGTACTGGGAAAATGTTCTTTAAAGGGACAACTGATAGGAAAATTGCCTCCAATTACTTGAAAAATAAAAAAGTGTTTGGAGGGGAATATTTTTAATCCACCATTTGAACTGAATTTTCTCACAGTGTCCTCATTAAAAATTAGGATGGAATTTAAATTTAAGTGAGAGAAATTTATTGTAACAGTCAAAATTAGCTTCCCATTCTGTTTGAAATTCAGTATCATAGACATTATGTCTCTATTTTTAAAATATTTCATATATATATGATTTTGACTAAAGAATTAAAATATTGCAAGTAAGTGAGTTAATATAAGTGTGTGTGAGTGTGTGTGTGAATAAAGCAGCATAAGTTTGAAGAATGAGAGAAAGCAAGGAACTGCTGGCTGAGCAATAAAACTTGCTGCATAGCTACAAGCAAACTTGTCATCCCCAATGTTGTTCTGTTTTAGTCAATTTAATTTTGTCCTATTAATGACTCCTCAATTGATTCATTCAGTCACAACCTCTTCTCCCAGGCTCTAGTTCTCATTAGTCACACTAATGGGTGTTAGCCCTAAAAGTTTAATTTTATGGCTAGGATCCCATGTGTGAAACTCCAAACATTTTGTAAAATTCTTGTGACACACAGCACAAATAGATTAGCAGAGGCTGCTGAGATCACCGAGAAGAATTTCCCCTAATGCTCAGAGGAGCGCATGGGGCAGAGGTCTAATGTAATGCCTACTAAAGTAAATGGAAGGACTCATGCATGGGAGCAATGGGTCAATGACTGCACTGGGAAGGGAATTGGGGTGAACAAGATAACTTCCCCTTTGCACTGGAATTATACATATTTTTATATATGTGTGTGTGTGTGTATATATATATATGTGTGTGTGTGTGTGTGTGTGTGTGTGTGTGTGTATTTATGCCCTTTCTGTATCATTATGTCATTTGAATTGTCAAGCAGAAATTCCTGGTAACTGTGCAGGTGTGCTTTTATCATATATTAGACTCTGGCTTTGCCTTGTGGTGCTGTCACTTATTGCTACTTCCCTCCTCTGTTTGAAAGAAAGATGCAGTAACTGGCCTGTCAGCTCTTTCTCTCTTGCATTACATGAAATAACACAGTGTATCTACGGGGGGATGGGGTTACTATAAGAGAATGAAAATCTTTCACTTTCCCCGTCTTCACCGACTGAATGCCTCAGACAGCAGAGAAAATGAAAAGGTACAATTTTTTTCTGAAGTAAACAAACTGCTGTGTGGAAGGCACAGAATATTTCAGCTTCGTTCAGATGTTACCAGGATACTCATGAAATGCTCAACTTCTCTGATGTGTTTGAGGATATTCCTGCATGAAGGGCATTCAGGACATATGGTATCCTCAAACTGTCAGAAGACATTTGCTGACTTTGCATGGGAGGTCAGTGTCTAAGGTGAGATGTCAGGGATTAAAGGAAGTATGTCTGATTATAGTGAACATCAGCTGCAGGGCAAAATGTAGCACCCTTGGAACTGAATCAAATTGGCAAGAAAGACAAGCATACAAACATATGTGCCGGAGAAGACAGAGGATGGATAGATTTGCTTTTGGAACAAAAACTATACTTTTGAGTAGTGGGCAGCTGAGGACATGGAAAGGTGTAGATACTGTTAAATGGTTTTATCAATTAACATGCAGGGTCCAATTTGTCCATTTCAGAAAATATTTGAGCAGGTATCTAGCTAATGATAATACAGTAATTCCATCTCTGGTGGCACGTTTTGCCCTTACACTTATCCAGGCAAGAACAAACATTCATCATAGGCCAGATTTGGGAATGCCAGCTGAATTCTGACACCAGATTTTCTGAATGACATTGAGTAGGTTATTTTGCTTCTCTTTGGTTCAGATACCGTCTGCATATGAGTAGGATGAGATAATAACAGTTAATTGGGTAGTAAGACTAAACAAATAGGAGTTAATAAGGGACCCGGAAAGAAGGGAGATGGAAGAAACCAAAGAAGTAGATGTGATGTTGTTGGACAAGGTAAGACTGGGACTGAACAGGTGCAATTCCTCAGCATTCAGAATCCCTATCCTCCTCCCTTCTCTAAAACTGGTGAGAGCAAAGTTCAGTGAGTGGGGCAACCAGGATGAGGAAAAAAAGCTGATATATTGCTACGCTTATTATTCCACTCAATGCGCCTGCTCTTTCCCATCACCTTGAATAATCAGAGCAATGCTTCATAATACACTTAGTGCATGTAAAGGTGTTTAGCATTTGGGCTTTGGCAAGAATACGGCATTTAATAATGCTTTCCAGGGCACAGGAGCATAAGAGTCTTTATGAAAATGAGCATATTGACTGAGACAGAGACTTGGCAGCAACTCTGAAATGCTCTCAGCCTTCCAGCTGTACTGGGGGAACAAAATGACTGGAGCCCAGTGATCCTGATTCTGCCATTTTATCACTGGATTCCTTTGGTTAAATCATCCCAGCTGGAAAACTGACCAGATGATGCTGCAATCTTGCAATCCAGATGCTTGGTTTCATTTCAGCTTTAATGATGGGTAAAAAATTACTTATAGAAGGAGACAGGTTGGTGGCACCTATATAAATACGTAGAGGCTTTGAAAGCAAATATTCAGTTTATATGTGAAAGAAGCTCCTCCACCTATGAGACTTCTGCTGCTGACCACCTATGGTTAATTTTCAGGTGGAAAGAGAGCTTAAAGTCTTGAAGGTGCAGCATTTTGTATTTATTCATATCTCAGAGCTATTAGAATCTTTCCCTTCTGTATGCAGTGAGGAACCNTAAAGGCAGGTAAATACTTCAAATTGTTTACCTGATAAGTAGTAAGGTAGAGAAGAATCTGAAATCTCACTGGATTAAAACTAAAACTGTAAACACCTTACTTTTCTGAATAAAGCTGTCTGTGTTTCATTTATTTTTAAAAAACCCAACACACAAACCTATTGTATAAAAATGGATTAAGAATAACAGAAGATGAATAAAAAACCATGCAAAGTGTTTCTATGTATTAAATTACAGAGATTCTACAGACCCTAGAAAATGCCCTAAAACAAGTCAGCTCTGTGAATGTAATTGCAAAGTCTCTATGCTTTGGCTGTAGTTTGTAATCTCAATATGTAGCACAAAGAAATGCCTCATAATCCTCTTCTGAGGATTCAAGGACATTGTTCACTATGAAAAGGTACATTTTTACTAACAAGAATTAATGAGTTTCTTGCAATTAAAATCCAGGAAGCAAGACTGCTGCTCCTGTGGAAGGTTTTTAAATAAAAAAGGAAGGTAAAACCAATGTTATGGAAAAAGAAAAACCTTACAAGGGAAGTAATTTTATGAAATACTGATTTAAATATTAGCCAGGCAGTAAAAGCAAAAATTCAATTATCTTTCAAACTTTTCCAGACATCGAAAATAAAGATTAGGTTTATAATGGAGTAAAATTTAAAAAAAATTTAAACCTTAAAACACATAATAAAAAAGCCTCATATTGATATCACAGACATGATACTTCACAGTAAATAAGATATAGCTGCAAAGGACGGATCTGGCCTTTTCTTCAGTTTAAAAATTTGCATTTTAACATTTGCCCATTTTCTTCAGGTTTTACATCAGGTTTATGAGTAAAGCTTAATAGAAAATAGTTTAGTACAAGTAAAGTTTAATAGAAAATTATTTAGTACAAGTATTCAGCTATTTTAGTGCTATTATTTAGTATTCAAAATGGATAGGATTAGAGTCCACCAAACAGATGCACCAGCTCCTAAAGAGTGAATTTATTAATAGTCTACACATAATGCTTTTTTAACCAAAATGATCTTGAACACAGTGTCCATTGTGAGCATGGAGAAATTCTCAATATGACATCACCGGGAAGATAAAAATTTAAAAATAATTCCAAAACCCCAGAATTTGATTTTGTCCTTATGTTTTGGGCTGTATTGCAAATGCTTCCAAATGCTTTGAGAGCTGGAAAGAAAGCTTTCAATTCTTCCAAATGAAGTCAACACTCTACATTCACAATTTCTTCATCTAGCAGCAGATTGAGAAACCTATGGATTATGAAATGTGTGTGTAAGAATCACAGCATATTAGAAGACTTGTCAACAGCGTAATCAGATCCAACTTAGTCCAGATTTTCTTTCCTGGAGTTATAACTGTGTATTATTATTTGTCTTATCATTGCATATAAAGCTTCACTGCCATTATACTAAATTAATTACCTGAATAGGATCCTGAAGTGAGGCCTCTACTGCTTTTGCTTTCATACTGTATTTTAATTCTTTAGCAAATAATCTAAAAGGACATTCATAAACACTAGAGACAATGCTCAGTGTGAAAAGAAATTTAAACAGAAAAAAGTTGCTGCTGTAAGGCTGAGGTACACCAACAAATCACTTATATTTGCAGGAGAGAGAGGGTAAAATGGTTGGAGAGTAACAGACGCTTCATTTCACATCTCGCTTTAATTGGAATTTGCGCATCATTCTGAGCTAAGCAGCCATTACTTGTGAGCCTTAAATTTAAAAAGAAAACCACCTAATAGTCGTTTTCTGCAGTGGAGTTTACACAGCAAGACTCATAGTAATACTTCTGGCAAGCAATAACAAGCTGAAACCCAGTGAGAAACTTCCTGTTACCGATGTGCTTCGCACAAGAGTTGCTGAGATGTCTTCTCTATCCTTCCTACAAGACACAGGAGCAGAGCTCTTTGCTGTAAGCAGTGCAGCTCTACAGCTTGCCTCTTTTCCTCTTTTTGCTGTCACCACTGCAGAATTGCTTGGTGCTGGAGGCTCGAGCAACAGCACAAATATGCTAAAACAGATCTCACTGGCACTCACTGACCAACCCAGAACTATAACGGAATGCCTCTTTCAGGGGGCTGCACCACCCCAAATTTCTGTTCTCATGTGACAGAACTGCCTTGTGATTGTGTGGCCTTTGAGCCATGGCAGTTGCATGGCAATCAGCAGTTTTGCCAGCCTTTGGAGCAAAGTGTTTTGCAAAACATATAGTTTCCTTCCTGACACAGAGAATGAGGTGTCTTCCCTTCTCATGTCTAAAGCTCATCTCAGAAGAACCACAAGAGTGAGAGTGGGGGGAGAAACAGGCTCAGAAGTACTAAAAAGAGGTATTAAACAAATGATAGAAACCACTTATATTTTTTTTGCCAACTATTTTCTCAAATATGATTCTTTGTGTATAAAAAAATACACGTAGCATTAGCAATTTTAGTGGCCTAAGGGCATATACAATAAGAAAATTATTTCAAATGTTGCAAACTGAGAGTAGTGGCCTCGGTGGTCACATACAGGAAGAAAACTACAAATCTCCACATCAGAAAGTTGGAGGTTTTTTTCAAGAGAGAGCCAATTTATTTATCTGATGTGTTTGGTGAATACCCTTACATCATGAAAATGTCTTTTAAGAACAAAAATGGGCAAGTAGTTGAACACATGAAGAACACTGCATATTAAAAATATTATTTCTTGGAAAAGGTAAAGCAGCTCACGAAAAAACCCACCTTATTAGGCTGGTTTTTCTAAGTCTAAGGAAGTATCTTTATCAAATTTTAAACATTTCAGAAAATCTTTAGGTCAAAGTAACGATTTGAAAAAAACTCAATGGAATGCAATGCAATTAATGCTTACTACACCTGTTCCTTTGGGATTAATGTATTAACACCTGCAATATCATAGAGATATGAACAGTATGCCACCATTATTCAACGACTTTTAGCCTTTAAAAGTGCAAAAAAAAATATCCAAAGCTGAAAAACCATTGACACTATAATATTTATTACAATCTGTGCTCTTGCTCAGATAGTAAGAGACATCTTTTGTTCAGTGACCTGAAAGAAAGCCTTTGTATGGGTCAGGCAACAGAACTTGCATGGAACTAGATGCTGAGGCTGTGAGACTCTGTTACATGTTTTATAAACCGCATTCTCACATCTCTGTTTCAAGTAAGCATTAATCAATTGACTAACTCAAGAGGAATTCTATGAAGTTGATACACTTGCAATATGTTTTGAAGAAATGACATTCAAAGGTACTACACCAGTATTCAGTTTTTATTTAACACAAAAAAAGAAAATTCAAATTATCCAGAGTGACACAGCTGCCATTTTCACAAAGATCAAGATTTTAGACGCTTCATACACATAGCCACTGTTCATGAGTTTCCAGTTGTAAAATTGACCTTTCAGACTCAGCACAACAAAAGCTCAACAAGGATATTTATAAGCAAAAGCTCAGTAGACTTTCAAAAGGTTTTGAGGTATCTTTTGAATTACTGTTTTTGATAGCATGTGTGTAAAAGCTACAATATGGGGAAAATGTGCAAGAAAATGAACTAAAAACCTGAATTTTTTATAGCTCACCAAATGATTCCACCCTTCAACTAGTCACCTTTTCAATTAAGCTGTCATGTGGGGAATGGCAGTGTCAGGTTTGCAGAATAAGATAACCGGTGTAAACTGAAGGCACGGTTCTACTCAACTGATTTTACTGAAGAAATCTGCTACAGGAATTTGAGTGCAACCACAGGCTCTTACAGCACAGATAAATGAACAAAATGCCAGATTTCATACCTATAGTAAGAATCTCTGCACTTTTTCCTCCTTCCAAGTTGATTAAAAGACACCCACAGCAGAATTTGCTTTGCTTCTGAACAAGACAACTTTGAATTTCAAACATGCTTATTAAAATGCAAAGTTGTGCATCAAGGGGATGAGGGAAGGATGAGGATAGGTATCAGAATTACTTGTCTGAGATACTGTAACTAATGATTTAGCAGAGCATGCTCGTCAAATATTGGATTATATGTATTCAGTCACTTGTTTTAAAAGAATACAGCTAATGATACCCTCCATGCATTATTATTCATGCGATTTGTACAACAAATACATGCTTTGCCTCTTTGTTTCCTTTCATTTATTTACTTAGAACAATAAAGATGCTAATTATGTTCATATATGCTGGTTGGTAATACTGCAATTAATTTCTAGACTAAGGCAATTGAATCAAGACTAGTTCATACAACAGAACTAATAGTCGCCTCCTGGAGGTCATGTGTGTCTAACTGTATCCCTGATAAAAATGATAAACATGATAAAAAGTAGTATTTGTCATCTATGTCCAAAAGCTGCTGGAGAGTGCATGAATTTACTGCAGAAGGAGCTTGAGAAATTTCAAGCTACTTTTCTGTTCACTTCACAGGCTTTTGACAAGGTTTATTTCCTTTCCCATTTGTGAAAGACCTCCACCTGTTCACACAGTTTTCTCTTCAGTAGCATGCAGATGAGTTTTATACCTATAGTCTATGAACATATAGCAGATGGGATGCTTTGAGTGGTGTCTGATCATTATCACTTTCCTACATTAGTAGCTCTCCCTTTGTTAAGTAGTTTGAGACTACAAATTGAATTTTGTGTCTCATAGCAGGCAAACAACTTTAGGAACATTTGAACTTTTAAATCCCATTTCAACGTGTCTGTTTCTTGAACAAAATTCCTTAAAGATTTCTGTATATTTCATGCTGTGTGCTAATAGGCTCAGAGAAATAATATAATAACTATAGTGCCATTCATTCTATAATTTAATTATGTAATTTTGTTTATAATGAGAGTTGGCTTGATATTTTATGACCATTGAGGCAGTGTGTGTTATTACTTTGTTGAAAGCTATTGGATCTTATAAAAGCATCAAGACAGCAATAATCATTGAGAGCTGTAATTTAGGGAGGACTAAATGAGCACATTTTGTGTTGCCCTCGTGTTCATTAATAGGAATTAAATAACAGGGTAATCACAGATTATCTTTTGTTATTGCCTATTCCATCCACTAGCATTCTTCCTGTGCATGTGTCTAATCCAAAGAGCCTTGAAATGAAGACTTACAACTCGGGCTTAGTGCTGACTAGCATCTGTCACTGCCCTTTTCACCCATATTTGACAGCATTTAGATGATCCTGACTTCAATATTCAAGACAGGTATGAGATTAAAGCAAATATGTGTTTTGCAGTCCAAATTGCTGTCGGTATGTTCATCACTGTCCTTAAACGGCTGCAAAACAACAGCTGCTGCTTATTCCCCTGCACAGAAGCCATCATTTCCAGAAACAGAAGGGTCATGGTCATCATTTCCCATGACAGAGAAATCTGAACACAATGAAGACACGAAGTCACTCTATATGTGTTATTTGGCATGAAATTTAATCATCTTTATTTGTAAAAAAAGAATAGGCTTGAGCTTCAAAAGCGTACTCAAATGTTCAGTTACTAATGATGTGCTTCCAGCTACTCGCAAAAGTCCTCACAACAACAGGCACGAGCAAAGATGACATGGGACATCACCTAAGAACTGATCTAGGAGCAAATAAAAAGTTACTTACCATTTTGTTCTCTCTGGACTCCGGCAGCAAGCAAATCTGGTTCCCCAAGACTTATATCGTTGAGCCTGGCCCCTAGGCACTCCATGCAAAGATGTTTGCACCACTCCTCTGCCTCTAGTTCTGAGAAAACAGAAAAAATCCCATTCATGTTGACATTTTACAAAAAAAAGTGTGAAATTAAATCAACACTTTCTTACTGACAAGGTTTATCAGAATATGCTTGTGTTGAAACATGAGTTATTAGCACAAAGTCCCACCTTAATATCTTTGTCTCAATTTATGAAGGGGTTTACACTACTAGGACTGCATCTTCTTTCCTCAAATTTGAGGATAGGAGGTGGAGTTAACAAAGAAAAGGAATAATGAATTTTCAAGGCAGTATATTTCTAGTAGAACTTCTTGAAAGAAAAAATGCAATTTAGTAAAACCTTATACATAACAGCCGAAATATTCTTTACTGCTTTTCAGGCAAGTCTGAACTCTTAAGGTACTTTCTGTTTCTAAAGGTGCCAGAGCATTTTTCTAAGAGCAAAGGAAAAACAGTAGTAAAATGATCTTCAAATGCTAAGCTTCCCTCTCTGCTGTAGTGAAAGACTATTTCTGTCACGTTAGTCTGAATAATTAATTTCTTCAGTTCTGTTCACCTTCTTTTGGTCTCAGGGCAATTTGGGCATTCGTTGAAACATTTATATGAAGATTCAAAACCTCCTAGTGCTTTCTGAGTCCTCCACTGTATCCCATTGATGCAACATGAGAGGTCTCTATCTGCCAGTCTCCCCAGATGTGAATTCCACAAGGTCGAACTCCCCCACACCCCACAACATCCTTCCATTCAACTTCAGCTTCACCCTATCTACCTCCCAAACTTAACATCATGAAATCCCTGGCATTGGTCAAACAAGCATCATCTAAAGAGCTAACACAGCGTGAAACCACAACTAAGAAAAACCATGCAACTACCCTGACTGTCTTTTATTTACAGGAAAGACTTCACCTAAGGGAAACTTCCTGGAGAGCAGGCTCAGCACCAGGCACTCCCAGAGCATCCATGGTCAGTCAGTCTCTATCTGATCATCTTTAACAGGGAGTGACTCCAGTAATCTAGAAAGGTTTGTATTAAACTGCCACAGGTTTTTCAGTCCTTTTTTGGGGACATCCGGAAAATAATTTTGTGACAATCTCTCCAATGTAGTGCTGAAATTTGGAGAGAGAAAAATACTGCACACAAGCCCCAAAGCATTTAGTGATGATGAATAATTTAAATTAGTGAAATTATTTATCTGAAAAAAACTCTTCTAAGCCTAATTGGAACAGTCCTCAAATTCTTGCCTGGTTAGACATAGATCTCACAGAAACATTTACTGGACAAGAAAGGGAGAAAGCTGTTGTGGTGTGCTATGGCCAATTTTGGTTTACCTCATGGCCAGGCTCTGCTATATCTCCCCAACCCCCTTGGTATCCGATTTCTCCCCCGGAGGGCTCTGTATTTCACAATCCTATACAAAGCCTGCCAAATTCAAACCCCTCACTCCTACCTCATAGGATGTTTGTATCCTCCCCCGCCCCCTCATGTTGGTATATATGTAACTGTAACTCCCTGTGCCAGTGCTTCCCTGGCATTATCCTGGTGCCCAAATAAAACATCTGGGAAAGCCCCACCATTTGTCTCTCCTTCCTTGGCACATCTGGAACATCGGTGGGTTGGGTGAAACCTTGCTGGACCATCGCCAGCCCTCCCGCACCCCCAAAGCAGCCGGCCAGCCCCTGGCACGGTGACCGGAGCCCCGGTGCCCCTGCCGAAGGCATTGCGTGAACAGGCACGCAGTTCCAGGTCTCCAAGGACCTTTGGATACCTTCCTTTGTTCCGCGTCTTGAATAATCCAGGAACACATCGTTCCTGAGTTATTCTGGCTATCAGCTGACTAAGTTCCCAGACAAACAGTTCAAATACTACAGCCTGTTTTGGGATTTTTAAGAGCCAAATATGGTTGTTGTCACAAGAATTTGGGGGCTTCTTCAGAGTGTTGTGAGGAAAGTGGTTTCCCTTAACCCTTCCTGCTTTTCTGCAGTCTTTGTCTCAGGACACAGATTCCCAAGGTTGGTCTTCTCATAATATCCTCACCTTCTGGTGGTAAGAGACAGAATATTATGTCAGTAACATCCAGATGACATTTAGCTTTGTATGTGAGAAGAAAATATTGAGGTAACAGCACACTGTTTTTTCAACGCTGCTACAGATACAGCCTCCCTGATGGAAGTAAGGAAAGAAGAGGTTTATTTCTGGACAGCAGTAAAAGTTTACAGCTTTTAAAAGAAGCAAGATGAATTTGTTTAAATGCCTACTTCCAAAATTATTCTACTTATGCATGAAGAAATTTCCTGTATATTTTCCCTTCTTCTTCAGCCTTTGCCATTTCCTTGGATACTTGTGAGGTCTTTTGAACCAAAGCCATGCCTTATAAATCCCCCTTTACCAAGGAGAGGGTTTCATGCCAGGGAGACAGACGATAGAACTGGACCCCAAGATACGCTGCCCTATTCTGGCAGCATGTGGATGGGATGAGGGAGCAGGGCACCAGTACACAGGTAAGAGAGCTGGATTGTCATTGAGTTGCTCAACATCTGCTTCCAATTACAGATAAAGACAGGGCAATCAATAGGGAAAGGTGGTAGCACAAAGGAGACAGTGCAAATCTAGGCAAGTGCTCCCAAATTTCCTTCCTTTTACTTCTTTTCTGCCTAAACTGTGTCACAGAACGATAAATATGCTGACAGAATGCATAGCTCTATATAAAGGCTGCAATTTTTCCTGGCGCGTGGCCAGGATATAACATTTTACGTATTTTACAAAATCTGAATTTTATTACTTTTTTCCATTGTGCTTACACCCAGACTGAAATGGCATGTACTTAAAAGGTAGAATGAGATGATTGTAAACAAACACTAACCTAACCTTTCTAATATTACAAATATCTAAGGAGAAAGTGAAACACATTGATAATTCCATAAATCCAGCTTAACATCAATATATATGCAAAATAGGACTCATGTAAAAGCAACGAATTCAACTTACAGGTATTCTCACATCAAATCTTCAGCAGGTATTTTTGGAAACAAAGAAACAAATGAAGTGTTCTAGGAAGCAGTTTCTTCTATGTGTCTTTGTTTTGTCTCCTCAATCCACTTGCCTCTCTCTTTTGCAGGAACATCTAGATCTTGAAAGTTTGGATACAGAAACCCCTTCCAGAGTGTTCCACTGGCAGTTTAATTTAAGCTGCTGCCTCATGGCTGCCAAACACTGATGATTAGGCCCAGATTAGACCATTCTCCAACTGCCATACAGAAGAAACTTATCTTAGCATGAGCATTATAAGATCATGGCTATATTTTGCAAAGTGTAGGTTGTAAGACGCATTGTACTGCTGTATAACTCAGAATTTCTATCTCACAAACATGATTGACTTAATGCTACGGGAAATATAGTTTCAATGCAGAACTGAAATATCTTCCCACAGAACTGTGAGGATTTGTGTCTGCCATCAGAAGAATCAACATTATCTACAAATGTGTATGGAAGGTCAAGGGTATGAAGGTAGTGTGTGAGTTAGTTCTGCCTAATGCATCCTGATAGCTATTCCTTACTTGCAGGGAATTGCCTTCAATCTTTTCTTTGACGGACATGTGAAACCTTTTTTTTTTAGAAGCAGGTGAATTACTTTTCAAAACCAAAGACTTGATTCTTTTTTCACCATGTGCATCAAATAAAGCAACTCACCATTCTTTTGTAAAATATCTAGTGAGTGCCTTGTGTTTCTGGGTAACAAATTAAATATTATTTATGAATCAAAATTTATTTATTATAATTTATAGCACATAAATGTGTCATGGCAGCAATCTTTAAGAATGATAGGCACCATGTCAGAAAACAGATATCTCAGTTACTTCTTTATTTTGATTACATGCATATACTGAAACAGATGAAATACTACAGTGGAACCAAGTCTTAAAAAAAGTCAGCAAAATTGTTTTCTTTAATGCATCTAGATTAGATTTATTGGTGGTAAATGCAAAGGTTTTAGTTGTAACTGGTACTTCTCAATGAAAAATTTATTTTCTTTTTATGATAACTGAATTTCTGGACTGAATGATAAATTGTAAAGCATGCTTTCACAGCTATAAATAAATTCAAAATACTTGTATTTTTATCTTTAATGTTATTCAATTATGAAATATATGCTATACAAATGTAATGAGGTGAGATAAAATGCAAAGAGATGGGAGACCTTAATTAGGCAATGTTTATTGCATAAGAAATATTACCGGGAACAAATCTGTGAGCTTGTTATTCAACTTGTTATTGGCAATATTTTCCTGCAGCTGATCTGAGTTTTAGGTCATGCCTGAGGTTATATGTCATTTCTGGTTCAGTTCTCAGGTGATTGCAGCGGTCCTGTACCTAGTCTGTCCACTGTCTTGGAAATAGGTGATACCACGGGATAATGAATGGGTTTGTTGATACAATAACAATGATGAAATAATATTGGCAAATTGTGTGAGAGATAGGAATTTGTCATAGTAAAAGTGTTCTTCTGCTACTTACAGTTTAAAAGAAATCATTATACACAACAGACTCTACAGAAGGAGTGAGGGGCAATGAAGCAGATATATGGACACATTTCAATTCACTGTCCCTAGAAATCCTCCAGATCTCTTTCTATCTGGCCTCTAGATCCTCTAGATCTCTAAGGCTAGAGGAGGGATTGTTTTCAGACTCCTAACTTAGGAATCATTTTGTGTGTGGACCTTTTCAAACACCTTCTGAATCCTGATAACTTTATGTCCTTTCACATTTTCCTTCTGTGTTGACATGGCACAATCCTACAGTAGCACTCCATTTCCCACCACCACAAGCTGCCAACACAGTTGGACACCTCTAGGCTCAGATAAAGCTCCGAAGTGCTGACCCCTCCTGCTCAGTCCAGTTCCTTCCATTCTAGGAGCAATACGTAGCAATTTACTGAATTTGTAAAAAAAGAGGCTCAATTTATATGCACCTCCTAAAGACATGCCTCTTCATTCTCAGGCAGCCCACATAAGGGGATGTGGTCCAGAATTTAATATTTGGAAATAGCATGTGTACAATATTAGAGGGGGATAACAAACTTTGTGCAAATCAAAAAACCTCACTTTGTGTTTTACCTAATGTCAAACTGTATGAACCTCAAACGTTAGTTTCTTCATTTCTGAAACATTTTTACGTATTTGCTGTACAAATTGTTTAGCCCTTCTTCCTTCTAAATGAGGTCTATAAGAGGCACAAATCCAGCTAAATATCGTTACTCTGAATGAAACTGGAGGATCCTTCCTGTTCAGATTAGTAGGATTTAGACCTGATATTCTCTATCAAGAAAGAAAGATGATACTGAAAAATGTGCCAATTTATCTCTTCTAAAAATCACTCAGGTTTAATTAGAAGTTAATAAGAAAAGAATATTATAGAATTCCCACAAGACTGATGTGCTATTATACTGCACCACATAAAATATATGAAGCAACTTAATCTTTTTTTTTTTTTCACTAGCAAATAACACTATTGCCTTCAGGCATGGAATTTCTTATCAAAATCAATAATACCTTAAAAATCTATCCTTTATCAGGATAGATATCATCCTTTGATGATTCAAAAATAATTTTATTTTATAAATATTTGAAATATGTTATCTATGTCTCTGTTACTTTGGGCACTTTTACTAGAGCACATCACACACACTCAAACACAGATACAAATCAAAAGTAATGTGGCTATTTAATATTTTGCTCAGAGGAACAGAGGGACAGAGCTTATTTTATGTAATAATATATTAATGATTAACACTGGCTATGCATGAATTTGGCAAGTTTTTCTTAAATGATAGCTGGGAAGCAATAAAGGGGACACACATTCTATTTACAGTAAAAGAACAGAAAATCAGTCTATATGTAGACTAAAACTTGCTTTCAAATAGAAAGGAACAGAGACAATCTGCTGCAACTCTGACAGTAACTGGTTTATTAAAATTATTCTTTTAATGACCAACTATATTTGAAGATATTTTATGACATGTGGGATTCATATACAGAATTTTTCCTTGTGTTTCAAATAATATTACTTCTAAGGAAACTCCCTAGTATTTTTCTTGAACTGTGATTTTTGAATATTTCACCTGGAGTGTTCTGTTATTACTTAAGTGTAAATCATTGAATGAAAAGACAAAGAAAAGCCATGAAGTAAAACCACATATACTGTTATATCACATTAATTTACCAAAAATGCTACATATTCAAGCAGTGACAAAATATGTTAAAGGAAACCTGAAAATATTCTTTGAAAGAACTGTTGGTGAGTCAAGTTCCTCAAAAACTTGTCATTGCCACTTTTTAATATGATAAGACCCTTACTTTTGAACTAATTCCAGCTATTAAAGTTAATGCATTTTTTGACTATTCCATCAGTTTATCAACATATGCACCTTTCATTTGAGAATTATATATATATTTTTTTTTTGCTTAAAGAAATACGGAATAATGCAGCAATCAAGATAAATGAATATTACAGAATATGAACACATACTCTGTAACTTTATCTGTTGGTATATTTTGCTAATGCACTTTTTAAGTGAAGGAAGATATGGTCTAAGTATTATACAAAAACAAAAAGGAACTTTCATTTCCCCATTATCTGCTATTTTAAACTTGAGTTGGCATAAGGACAGCACATTTAATTACAGTAACTACCAAAGGACATTTATTAGTTTTTAAAACTGTTATTTCTGCCACACTTACCTGGAGAGTCAAAATTTATCAAGCATGGGGTTCTGATAATTAATTTGATTATGTACCTCTGTTTGCCAATAGCCAACTGTATATGTCTGTATCTATTGAGATAAATCAAAGCTGGCATTTTCCTGAAAGTACCGCATTTGATTCTGAAGCTCTGATAAGAAGTTTCAGCTTGAATAGCCAGCACTCAGCTACTAGTGTGTCTACTGTCCTGTCTATAATATAAACACGTACAATGTTAAGTCAATCATTTGAAAGGCAATAAAAGTATTTTAAAAGATTTATCATATCGATGTTACTGTCCATTAAACTCTTTGCAGCAAGAAGCAAAGTTCCCCATATGCAATGCTGCTTGAGAATGTAGTTTTCATACAGAAACAGAACTCAGATGACTTGTTTGAAAAATGGAGAGTGTACGGGAAAATGAAGAAAAATAGCCTACAAGGAAGTAATTTCCTTTGCTCAATACTAATGCTAATGTAACTATAGGACATTTGTCCTCCTTTTTTTTTCTTTACAAAAATGGCAATTTCTGCTATTAAAAAGAAGTGTAAATCACCTTAGTCTGTGATTAGTCCTACAGAAATGAACGATGCCATTCCAGGAAGAAAATGTGATTTAATGGATAAATTAGTCCTTGAGGGTACATTTACAGGTATTCTGAAAAATTATGTATTCTACTTCAGGCTGGGGACTAGCGACTCTCATGATACCACAAATGTTTATCAAGTCTTAGTATGTCCAACAGATCAACAGTGAGCTGACATCATTACCCAAAAATATGCCAAGCAAAATTTCACTCTCAATTCAAACTTTCTTTAAAGTGCAAAGTAAGAATTATGAAAACCCACCTAAACATAGAAGAAACATTTACATTTTGTCTGAAACTAACGGGCCAGTTATGAGAATCTGACGTGGGAGTTATGCAGTTCCCCAGGACTGTCAATTCATACCTGTTTCAGTGGTTATTAAGGTAAAATTGCAATGGTATGAAAGTAAAATAACCTCAGGCAGCGTGTCTGTAGTGGGAATGACATAAACACCATCAGTCAAGTGTCCAAAAAAGGTCTGTCACCAGGAACATAACACACAGAGGATCCTATCACATCAACTTTTGCTGCTACTCCATGAGTGGTAGTCAGCAACAGCATTTTTCTATCTTAAAAATTGGTAGTATTTCAGATTTACTCTACTCCCACAATATTTTTATTCCTCTTGGGAAAGTTATAGTGCTGTTTTTTAAATGCATGGGAAATTTAATACCTTCTGTGTAAATGTAAAGTGTGCCTCCTTTCTATTTTCAAGAGTTTAAGTTACGGTCTGGTAAGAGAATCCAATACCCAAATAAACTGGTACAAATCCTAGGGTGCATTTCACTTTTCTTTTTTCATATATTAAATATTCAGTCTTGTCTTTGAAGTATTGACAAATCTTGTCACTTGAAGATCAGAAATACTGTTAGATAAGATGAATAATTTTTAAAGTATTATTTTTCTTTACAAAATCAAGGTGAAAAGGACTACTTTCAATACATGGAAGAAAAAAATACATACTACTGTCACTATATGCTTCATTGACCTTATACCTTTGAACATATGACTTTCACTCCAGACGTGAGTATCTTCTGCATTAAATCAGTAGGAGCAGACAATAATTACTACACTAGGATGTCTCTGCAATCTCCCTTTCTTCTTTTCTTTGGCTAAACATGAATAATTAAAGCAAGATTTCAACCTATGAATACTTAGATTTATTAGAAGTTGTGCCATTTTGGCTGAGCACAGAGGGCAGTGTTCGTGTTGCCTCTTCTGATGTAAAGAGGCTAGGAAATTTTTCCTGCATGGTACTATATGCAACTTTCATAATAACAAACCTCCTGAAAGAATACCTTTTTTCTTTCTGTGCTTCCATTGTCCAGTAAATGCAGCATTTCCCCCCAACCTCTAGAACTACTGTTTTGAAGATCTGAGTCCGTGCTACTATTAGAGTTAAGAAGGTTTTTATGGCATTGGAAGTGTAAAGAAACTCATTCAAAGCAATTACAGAGAGCTTCTGACTGAAATAATCTGTAAGATCACAATGCAGTATGTGTTCTACTTGATTCGCAGTTGCATAAAACTTTACTCTGAGGCAGAACAAAGTATTAGCTAGAAATTACTCCATGTCTTTCACTTTATTCTTGGTGGGTTTTAACGTGATGCTACTGCAAAGAAATGAATCTTAAAAGTTCATAGTCTAGAGTTAGTATCTAAGGAAATAAAATTAGAAAAGTCTCTCAAATTTCACTCTACAGAATTTAAACCCAAAGGGGATTACTTTTTCATTATCAATTTCTTATTCTCATTTTAAACTTGTATCTTTTATTCTCAGTACAAAGTGTATTTCCACATTTGATACATGTAAACTTTATTTAAATTAGAAAATATTTTATGAAAGGAGACATTCTTTCAATATCTATGAAAATACATGCTTTCCAATCAGGAAAAAGCTCCTGTAAATAACAGTCTTCTAAAAAAAAATTGTATCTACAGTATGAAATTTTAGATCCTGGGTTTTACTGTACACCACTGATACCTCTGCATCATGATCAATAAGAGACACATGACTTCCTGAGAAGATACAGTTGCCTGAAGCTGAAACTCGTAATCCATACTTCCATTAAGTTAATAGGACATTTTTTCTTTTTTAATTCAGTAGACTTCTAAGATTCAGAACAGTAAAACTATGTCCTTTGTTGAACCAGGAAAACAGTAAATAGATCCATCTTCAATTATGTGTCATTTTCCACCAAGAAAATAAATCTTGATGAATGCAATTACAGAACATACCAAGATTAAATCATTGGAAACTTCAAGAGCTCTGCTAAAATGGCTTAAGGCATGTTAACTGGAGACTTACTGATGAAAGATTGTTTTATTTCAAATCTTTCATCTTTATTTAAGGGTAAACAACTCACCATGAAAGCATAAAGAATGTTTAAATTTAATATTTTGAACCATATAAAGCAAGAACTGCAGCAAAAGATTAGGATTTAGGTCTGTAAATCAGAGGTGCTGATTACAGTGAGTAGCAGTATCTACAGAGGATGTAGCTGTAATTAATGCACACTGGTGATCAATTGCCCACTAACAGCTTACTTGTAAAGTGAATTTGAGGCACACACAGAACTAGAGGGGAGGGGAAGGATATCCTTTCCTTTATGGAGGAGATGAAGTCAAACACTGGCAAAGACTGATCTTCTGTGTTCTTTACTGAGACTCCAGCCAAAAGATCCCAGTTTCTCATGACTTAAGCTAAATTCAAATCCATGGCTGATATCTTTTAGTGGAGAAAGCAATCTAGAAAACCAATTCTACAGAGAAATGAGTTTTTAAGATTAGAGATGAGAAAATTGATCACTGTCATTTTAAAAGGAGTTATTCAGCACCATCAGCACACTCAACTAATGGGCAGAAGTACAATTCTTATGCTGCCATATGCTTTTCCTATTTTCTGCATTAATGATTTTAAATAAGAAAATGGCTGACTTGAATGTGGCTCTTCCTCCTGCTTGAAGTGACCCCCTCCTAAGTTACACTGCATTAAAAAAATGTAATGAAGCCCCTCTTGATTTTGTGATATGTGAGGGTAAGCAGGGGTTTTTTTCCTGAATTGGATAAGGGTAGGCAGACAATTATTTTTCTTTACATTTTTGTAATAAACCCTAACATATGCCTTTGCATAGAATCATGATAATATACATAATTAAGGAATCAGTTTCCATGCCCAAAACTAGTAGTGCAATATAATAGATTGAAGCATGAATTAAAAAACTTGTTATACAAATGCCAGTGACATTTTGGAGAAGTAATGCTTTACTGAGCTAGAAAGAGAGAAACCATTTCTTTTTATGTCAGAAAAAAATGACAACTTCATTTAGTCCCTTGATTTGATCCCTCATGAAGCCCAAAGTTTGTATCAGCAAATACACATATAATGCTTATAAACACAAGCTCCCAAATCTCAATGAAGATTTTTACAAATACACTACTTAGAGTTATAAATTTGTAGTTCTTCATCATGACCTCCATTAAAGAAAGCATTCATAATACCCATTAGAATTCATAACAGCCTTCATCAGCATAGGTACAATTTTTTACATACTGTCAGCTATTTGATTCACAAAGGAGATTAAAATTATAGCTGTGACAACCTTAAAAAAATAAAATTACTTAAAGTCACATAATTCATGGGCTACCACTATTTTCTTAACCTAGCAGGTATGCAGTTACAAACTGCCTGTAAAGTAGATCGACACAATCACATGGAAATACACTTCTTCATCCTCACGTTCCTCCTATCATGATCATAGATTTTTAAAAATAAGTCCTTAGACATTAAGTCTTTTCACTTAGATTGCTGCCTTACAATATAAATTCTTCTTATAATCATATTTTATGTTTTATATATTCTTATTATAAGATACATTTTAACTACAATTACACATGTTGATAGGCTATGAACCCAAGGATATCTCCAGACATCAAGAAATGCATAGCAGGGCATTGCATTTGAAGGACTAGTTAATGACACAAATGATTTTTATAGTTTCTTTTCAGTTGGTTCTTAACCACAGTAAACTACATCTTCATCTAAATCCTATCTGTATAGACAAATAATAAGCACTTCCCAGAAATAACAAACACTTCCCAGAAAAAAACGGCATGATTGTCAATATGAAATGCCATGAGAAGAAAACTATTTATACTCAGCACACACTGGAATTATTGTTAGATAAACATAAGGTAGAGGTTGGATACATATCTGAATATTGCTGATTTCTACTTTATTGCTGATGAGTACCAGCAGCAAGGACAGCATTTATTAGCAGGAGAGTGCTGCTGTATTCAGTGACATATGCTGGGAGCACTGCTTCTTGCATCACACAGATGTCATGGACATTGCACTGAACTCGGAAAAGATTCACACTGTCACCGAGCAGTACATTTTGAAATTACATTGGCTTTTTGAGTTTCCTGCATTAATTCATTTCCATCACTAGAGAGAAGAGATAAATGTCAGACTGTCTATTTAATTCCCTCCTTATTTTTTCAGCTAGGCGATTTTAAGCTATAGCGAGGTTTAAGCTAACCTCCTTACACATTCAAACAAACTTACAATGGCAATATTGTTGATGTTTAAAATATAAAGCAGAAGCTACACAGTAAGATATTTTGCCATTCTTACTGGATTCATGTTTGTAGGAACATATCTAACACATATCTGTCTTTCCTAGACAGGTTAACTTAATTATCTAGAGGCTTGTCTAGTAGCACATTCAAATTTTCTTTCATTTTACATTTATTAGTCATATTTATCTTATATGCCCACAGCAAATTCTCTGATTTCATTATTTCAGTTTCTAGGTCCAGTCAAAATTATCAGTAACAGATGTAATATTGACTTCATGTTTTATTTATGGAATATAAAGTTCAGATACAGGATTGATTTTTTTTCCCTTGAAATTGAAACCAAATGCTAAACTACTTTTTGGCCGGTGAAGAACTTTCTAAAGAGACAGCCAAATTCACACTGTCACTGAGCAAGTACCATTCTGAAATGGAGTTGACTGTTTTCCAACAGCAGTCCAAAGGGCTACCATTGGGGGACACTTTATAAAGTACTTCCCACTTAAGAAACTGAGATAATTTATTTTAGTGAGCCATTGCTCTTATTTGGAAGGTGATAAAATGGTCTTGGTTCCCTTTTCCACTTCACTAATTCTAAGTTTGCTTAATTTTTCTGAGAGTCAATAGGGCTATGATTTTATCATAAATACATGGATATTTTAAAATATGTCTAATTTACGAACAAATGATTCTTTATAATAGACCAGTTAGTATTATTTCATTATTAGGAAAATAACAATAATATGTATGTATTTTAACTTTAAAAATACACTCATTTATAAGGGAAGGCTTGGGTTTAAAACAAATACGGAACTTTAGATTAGTTTTTCAAGTTTGTCTTACATGATCATGAAAATGCAGGCTAAACACTCCTTAATGCTACCCAATAAAATGATAGTCTCACAAGAGTTACCAGTAATTTTATGTTGCTGCATTTTAAAAGGACTCATTGCAAAATTAAGTCTATATACAAATCCATTTTTTAAAAAATAAGAAATCTCCCACATTTTCAACATATACAGCTCTCCTGAAAGTAAATTGATCTAATGTTCTATCCTTTAGAAGCAGAACAAGATTCCAGTTAATATGGAGATGTCACTTCAAAGTAAGGCTCTAATCTTCATAAGACATCAGAGAACTAGTACATATCATATAAATTTCATTAAAAATGAATCTTAAACCCCTAACATATGCCAGAACACTATATGAATGCACTAATATATTTGGAAGTATTTGCATTATATTACTTTTGTGAACAAAATTGTTGATTCTGACTTTGTTATGGCATGAAATGAGTGATTGATCAATTTGAATTAAGAAAAAAAGAACTCCCTCTTACATGAAGCAACCCTAAACCTGCTTGAAAGAACATAGTGAAACTGTCACAATAGGTGGTCATCAAAACCCACTGAACAGCATTGCAAGTCTGATCCACCACACACTTGCAAAGCTCAAACCCAATATGATGTTTATTCTGTTTTTTAGAATATTTACAAATTGATAAAAACTGAGTCTAAAGCAAAATGCAAAATGTTCTCAAATAAGAACATAAATTTTCTCTATTTTTATATAAATTGTTCATACCAATTCTAGCTGGTTCAGCAGGAGGGAGAAAATTAGTATATTTATCATCATTAACATCTTACTTGCCTTATTTTCACATTAGTACACTATTTTACAAATTTGAAAACAAAATTAGAAACAGAGTTAACTAAATGACTAAAAGCTAAAAGGGAACAACAGCTTCTCTATGGTTGTTTTCCATTGAATAATTTCCGTTTTAACCTCAGATTTTGCAAAGAAGATTTAGAAGCAGTTTGAAGGATTTGAAATTGCTTAAAACAAAACCTTTAAAGCAGTCATGCTTTAGAAAAGATATTGGAAAAAAATAAAGCTTTTTTAGAGCAAACAGGAGAACTTATCTGCATAGGCTATGAAAACATTGTATGAATGTACTTGAACTGCAATTACAGAAAATGCATTCATATTTTCCTCCTTCATTGCAATCTTCGTATAGAAAGACTGAATTGCAATACATGCCATACTGACTTGAAGAAAAGCAACATATTTTGGGGCAATTTTAAAACCACACTACTTTAAAACTACATTAAGCAATGATTATGACTGATAAATTGGGATTTTTAATTAAGCTTCTTTGGACACCTGAAGCACAATTTGCTCTTTGCCTTAGACTGAATTTCCTTATTTAAAATAAGAACTCCAGAGAATTTAAGGCTGAACATCCCAAATTGGCTCATATAGTAAAATTAATTCAGGAAACAACTTTTATTTATTTACCAGGGAAAAGGACAACTTATCTCTGAGAAATTTATTGCTGACTTTCTTGGAACTTATACCCAGGATCATCAATTACTGTAAACAGAGGAATCTCAGCTGTCTGGGAATACACTAGTTAGTAACTGGAATATCTGCCAATTGGCGTATTAGTGATTCATTTACATATCTACTATATCTGTAGCAGTCTTTTCAAATACACAGGAAAAGTGAGCAATTTGAATTACTGAAATTCAGAGTTATTTCTACCTAGAATTTATTTACTTATGTTCTTAAACGTAAGTCATAGTTCAATATGTTTTTTCCTTAAATATTGGCAGAGAGATTAAAAAACCTGAATGGGCTGCGACAATGCATTAAGCAGCTTTGCTCTGCAGGTATAAAAACAGGGACAGCTCTAGAAAAATCTTACAAGAACGTGGTCAAGAGTCATGTAAAACCTTGTCTCTGCCTGTCACTACGTAGCTGCAGCAGTCCCAACACATGGTTCAGTCTCAAGAATTGCTTTAGTTCTCAGCACTAGCCAGTAGTGAAATGCAAATGTAAAAGCTTTACTGATCACCTTGGCTGCGGTGGCCATTCTGATTGTTCAACAGCCCATGGGGCTGTGCCAATGCTGATACCACTAGAGGTTGTGGCAGCCTCTCAAAATGTTATGAAGATGGATGGACAGTGAACACCAAATGCTTACCTTTAGTTTGTTATGGTCTAGTTTGATTTTTTTGAATGTGCACAACTTTACCCAAAATCTCCATGCCCAGACTCCACAAGAAGTAGAATAACCCATGCTGAATACATGGTCAAGTGTGCATTAGTAGCACCCAAAGCTTTCTGTGCTCTTTTACAAACACTGCTCTCCTCAGGTTGCTTAATTCAGTGACAAAAGTGTTTCAAAAGACTTGAAACAATTAACCTGCCAACAGTCCCATATACCTTGCACTCCATAAGTAGCCAAATGTAATGAATGCTGAATGGTGACAGAGAATGAAAAATAGGTTGTGTGTTTTAGGTTTGGAGCAGTAAATTATCACGTTATTCATTGAACTCTCCCCAGGCTCAGCCAACCATATATCATGTGTCAATACTCCAAATTCAATCTATAAATTAATGTCACGATTTTTATGCTGTCACTAAATGGATGCTGTTCTCAGGAGAGGTCAGGAACTGCAGAAATCATCTAATTTTATGGGGTGATACATATTCACAAATCCCAGGAACCTATATTCCGTGTAGATGAAGCCTTTTTATCTCAGCTGATACCTGGATTTCGCTCCAGTGTTATCAAACTTGTGGACATCAAATGGGTTATTACACTAGTCCCAAAGGGAATGGAAGTTGAAATATGCCCAAACACAATAGCAATGAGTTAAGTAATTGTATCTTCTATTAGTTTTACAGAAATTTTTAAAGTGGGAAAAAAAAGTGGAAAAAAGGAAACAGTCTAGAATTTTACCACCTATGTACTTCTCTACTGGCAAATTAGTACCAAGTCAGTAATGTCCCATACCAGTACCTTCCAGAAGAGCAGACTGAAAGGATTAGGAGTTTACCAAAGTAAACCGATATGCAAAAAACTGGAGAGCCTTAGTATTAGTATTGCTAGTCCCAATAATTTAAAAAAAAAAAAAAAAGAAGGAAAGAAGGAAGGCAGGAAGGAGAAGGAAAGAAAGAAAGAAAAAGAAAGAAAGAAAGAAAGAAAGAAAGAAAGAAAGAAAGAAAGAAAGAAAGAAAGAAAGAAAGAAAGAAAAAGAAAGAAAGAAAGAAAGAAAAAAGAAGGAAAGAAAAAGAAAGAAAAAGAAAAAAAAAGAAAAAGAAAAAGAAAAAGAAAAAGAAAAAGAAAAAGAAAAAGAAAAAGAAAAAGAAAAAGAAAAAGAAAAAGAAAAAGAGAAAGAATTGACTGCAACCTTCATTCCCTATTCCTTTGTGCTGCTCACAGGAAGAACTGGGAGTGAAGTTGAGTCTGCGGAGAAGGAAGAGGTGGGGGAAAGCTGTTTTCAGATTTTTTTTTTTTGTTTCTCACTATCCTACTCTGTTGCTAGTTAGATCAAGTCTGTTTTGCCTGTTTTGGTACTTCACCAACAACTCCCTCTCCTTACCTTGACTCATGAACTTTTTATTGTGTCTTCTTCTCCTGTCCTGCTGAGTAGGGGAAGCATGTGAGCAGCTTAGGGGGCACCTCTCAGCCAGCCAAGGTCAACCCACTACAACATAACCACGAGTTCTCTGTCTTCTAGATATGAATACTGGAAACAAAGATATTGCAGGTTTCTTTTACCTAATAATTTGGCCTGGATATTGCCAATGAACATGCCCTGCCTCCTTGAAGGTCTGTCATCATGTTTCCCTGTAAGAGCAGGTGATCATGTTTTTATGTTGACCCTACTGCAGACCAGATGAGAAGCATGGGGAATTTGCAGAGACGTGACGCTTTCCTAACATAACGCTGCACTGTTTGCAGGCTAGAGCTGGCTTGCAGCCAAGACTGGTTGTATCTATGCATGAAGACATAACCAAAAAAGTAATTCTTTATTGATTCTTCCCATTATCAGGAAATGAAAACTACAACCCTTTGCAGATGACACACCCTAACAAGATGCTAACATTTCTGCACAGTTTTAAGGGATAAGTCGCAAGACAAGTGATGATTTGCTCTAAAATGTGTTTTTCCTAGAGCTGGTTGAGACTTTTCTGAGTAAATCCAGATGCATCAAGACCTAAATGCACTGTCAGAAAACTACCCATCTCACTGCCTGTCTGCCTGGCAGGCTGCTGAAGAATCCACGACTTCAGAACCAGGTGCAGCTGTATCATGTTGATGAGGGTCAGAAGCCTAAAGACTGGGGAAGAATAGCTACTCTATGATAACCAAGCTCTGTAGTCTTGCCTGAATTTTGAAGGAAAACATCTTGTTTGAATTTCCCTTCTACAAGAACATTTTAAAAATCAATTTTTTAATTTCAGTTTTCAGGACACAGGAAGTTTTAAATTTGAAACCATACAAATATACACTATTACATTTTGTAGTGCTGGGTGCTAGTAAGTATCAGTCTAGGAAAGAAATTGAATCCATCTCTCCTGGGTTTACAAAAAAACTACTTAAAATCCTACGTCTCATTTACTTTTTTCCCAAGTACTTACCACAGCAGAGGCCCTTATAACAAATTACTCAATTAAAGAACACCACATGCATAATGCATGGGACAGACTAACCAAGATGGAAAAGACGGACTTTTGTTCTAGTTTCAACTATATATACTATGCCGTTCTCTTTTCAACCTTAGAACACCTGATATACTTTTGTTTCTTTTAATTATGTTAAAAGTCACCCTAAAGAGGCAAGACACAATCCACCAGAAAATGGCCTCGAGTTGCACCAGGGGAGGTTTAGAGTAGATATCAGGAAAAATTTATTCACTGAAATGGTCGTCAGGCACTGGAATAGGCTGCCAAGAGAAGTGGTGGAATCACCATCCCTGGAAGTGTTAAGATGTGGTGTTTATTAATGTCGTGGTTTTGATCCTGGCTAAGTGCCAGGCACCCACGGCGGCCACTCACTCGTTCCCTCCCCTGCCACAGCTGGGCAGATGAGGGAAGGAGAGGGGAAAAAAACCAAGGGAATTAACTCAGAGGTCTATGAGTTGAGATAAGGAACCGGGAGAAAACGCTCCAAGGACAAACCAGGCTCAGCTTAAAAGTTGCAAAAGTGAAAATTTATTACTACCTGAGTTAGAAGGAGGATATGAGAAATAAACTAAACCTTTAAAAGACACCCTTCTTTCCACTCCCCACCCCTCCCTCCCTCCCACCAACAGTGCAAGGGGGGCAGGGTGTGGGGGTTCAGGTCAGTCCGTTTCCAAGATCTTCTTCCCCTGCTTAGGGAGAGGATTTTTTTCCTCTGCTTTGGCCATGGGGTCCCTCCCACGAAAGACAGTTCTCTTTGAACCTCTGTGGCGTGGTTTTTCTTGTCCACGGAATGCAGTCCTCCAAGGACAAACTGCTCCAGCATGGAAGCAGGGGGCCCCTCTCTCTCCAACCGGGTCTCCCACCTGGACTGCAGTTTCCTCCGACATCCACCCGCTTCAGCGTGGTCACCTCCTTCACAAACTGCGGGACTTTTATCTCAGTCTCTGTCTCTCACTGGGCTGCACCTGCTACGGCTTCTCTGGCATCTACGGCTCCTGCGGCTTCTTCCATGGCTGCTGCGGCTGCTGCGGCTTCCGACATCTCCCGCTCCAATGTTGGCACCTCACCCACGGACTGCAGGTGGCTCTGCATCCCTCATGGACCCCATGGACTGCAGGGGGGACACCCTGCCTCACCATGGGCTCACCACGGCCTGCAGAGGAATCTCAGCTCCAGAGCCTGGGGCACCTCCTCTCCCTCCTTCTCCACTGACCTTGGTGCCTCCATGTTGTTTTCCCTCACATGTTCTCACATCCTCCTCCTTCTCTAACTAAAAGCAGCTGCGTGTGTGTGCATTTTGTTTTGATTTTTCCTTAAATATGTCATCACAGAGGCGTAACTAACCTTTCTAATTGGCCCAAACATGGCCAGTGACATGTCCATCATCTTCAGAGCCATCAGAGATTGGCTCTGCTGGAAATGGTGAAGAACTCCAGAAACTTCTCACAGGAGCCATCTTTATGGCCCCCTCCCTTCTACTAAAACCACAACAATTAAGAATTCACTTCTATGATCAACATAATAAAATCGGGGTAAGATACCTATGAACCAGAACGGCATGTGGAAAAAGCAATCTTAAGTACAAAGACGATGGCACAAAGTCTTTTAGGACATCCCACTGCCTTCTACATGGTGGAAAGAAAGTAAGAAATTACCTTGCTTAGTGTACAGTAACAAATACTTATTGTGGTCTGTTCTACAAACATCAGAGTGTTTAGTAACATGGATGTTTAAAAAGTAATTTTTAAACGAAGACATTGTTTGCTCGTGAACTTCATGCTTTTCAAGCACAATGTGTTGTTTCACAGCATGACTCCATATTACAACCCCATACATGGATATTTTAGTAAAAGTAGATTCCATATCCACACATATACCTACAGTCGATGTTTAATAAAGAGAAAAGTCTTCTGCCCGAGATTTTTTTCCAGATTTTGACACATTCATTTGTCATCCAGTTAATGAAGTTATCCCAGTCCTTCTTCTGCAAACTGCCAATTACAACTCAGAATATGAGGAAATTTTATGCATAAAACTCATCAAGATTCTCTGATGGTTTTCTGTAATCCTTTAATTATTGTGTGTGAATGCCTTTTGGCAGTGTAGAGCAGGCCAATATTTTTAAAAGCCAGGTGTAGATAGCATAAAGGCATGTTAAAATAGGTAGTGTCTTATTGCTTTACCTTCTAATAAAATGTGTTTTCATTTGGACTTTCACACTTACAATATAAATAAAATTTATTCTAACTTAATTTATGGCATGCGTTATGCAAAAGGACCTCCATATCTTTGTTTCATAGGACTAGAAGTTATTTATGGCACAGTACTTTTAACAAAACCACTAAGAATTTCAAAATGAGATCAGAAAGAAATCTCATTGCACAAAGATGCACAACATACTAGCAATTTCAGATTTCAGTTTAAGGTAAACAGCCAGAGGCTAAGAAAAAGTTTTGTTTTGTTTTGTTTTTTTTAGCCAAATGTTAAGACCATGTTGTTAGTCTGCATTTTTATGGGCTTCTGTCATCTCACTAACACATACTTTGTTCTAGTATAAAACACAGAGCTTGCAGATACTAAAAAGTTCATTGATTTTTAACAGCTTACAAAACCCCCCCACAGTACCAAAACCCAAACCAACAAGTGAGCAACTAAGACACTTTCTACTAAAGTCCAGCAAACAATTCTGTAACTTCACATGCCTGAAATCCCAGACTTCACCTCACTAACACACCTCCACTCCATGCTTACTCGGAATGGCAACTGTATGTTGAACATCTAGGGCAAAGCCTTTGAGATTCATGCATTTCTCCTAGTCACTCTCAATTCAGTAGTCAAGATGTGCTGACCTTGCACCATCTACCAGATGAAGCTGAAATCTTCTTTATCTCTTCTCTTTGTCTTCTGAGTTTGCTCAGATTATGCAGGCAGGAAGACTTTTTTCCTAATCTTTTACTCTCAAGAAGTTCTACATACATTCTAAAATAGATAATTCATCATTATCTTAGCTATCTTCTTTGGCTTTTGTTCCTATGGGAATAGTTTATATTTCATATAAATTTTAATTTCTTCAAGTAAAACCATGATAAGGAGAGCACTTATAGTGTCTACACTTTAATATATTTGTCCAGGAAAAAAAGAATAATACTTCTCTACTTAGGATCATAGACTGGCTTGGGTTGGAAGGGACCTTAAGGATCATCTAGGCTGACAGGTCAGTAGTTACCAGGGTACTCATTTCTACCTTTCTAAAGGTGGATAAAATGTTTCTTTTACCCCCAGTCACCTGGGACTTGACCTGACTGCCATGACTTTCCAAATATCAAAGAGAGTACCTATCTAGATCCACTATGTTAGACATTATTAAAGAGTCTCCAGACAAGTTTACAGTATGTGAACAGCAAGGGCAGCTGAATCCTTATCACCTCTGCAATTTACACAACTGCATAATCAAAACCTAGGGAAGGAAAAAGAAATTCAGCCTCCAAAGGTTTTGATTTTCAAAGTCTACACTTTAGTGTTTCCAATATTGTAGTCTTAGACCAAGTTTACCTTTCCCAATTCCTGCATTTAGAAATGTTACAGCTTTCCTACTTATTTTGTCACAACACCTGTGCATGCCCCTGCTAGGCTGGAAGTTACCCTTATCTCCTTCTTGTCTCACATCTGCCCTACAAACTGAGAATGCAGCAGCATTCCTTGCTCAGGGACCTGCCTGGAAGAAGTGCTGAAAAGATGGTGACCATTTTGTGTGTCTACTGTTTTCAAATTTAGCATTCTACCAAAAAAAAAAAAAAAAAAAAAAAAAGTGAGTTTGTCTTCCCAAAATATTTTTAAATGCCAATTAATTTTAGAATTAAGTCTGCAGTCAATTAATAACCTAGAAGTGACTGAAAAGGATGGAAAGCAATAGTGTAGAACCTGTTCCATCAAGAGCTATGTCCTGGAGTATAATTTTCTGCATTCATTCCATTTTCCAGTAATACATATTACCAGTATGTCAGAAAATTGCAACACTGTAGTCCAGACAGATAACCAAGAAAAATGAGGATCAACCAGCAACCAAGAGCAATGAGAGGCAGAATCCAAATACTTCTACTTTATGTATGTTAAAGTCAAAACAGAGATGCCTATTTATAGGCAAAATGAATAAAAAAGGAAATTAAAATTCATTATTAACGAAAAGGGAACTATTTGTCCAGAACAAAAGAATATGCTTCCTAAGTAAACTTTAACATTCATTAGCATGCCTCAGTCTGAACCTTGCCCTGAAAGTGGATAGTGTTTCAAATATTATGATTAAAAAGGCAGAATGTAAAAACCCAGAGCAACACATTTAACTTCATGTAATGTCTGTCATTTCACTCTTTTTTTGGATCTCAGACGTTGTGGTACATGTGGAAGTGGAAGCATGCATCAGATCTCCAATGAGCCATATGCTTCATGGAGAGGGCAGGTGTCTTTATATATAAATAAACAAAACCAGAAAATAGAGAAGCCAGGGTCATAAATTTTCATATAACAATCCCTGGCACCGCCACAGTGAAATATAACATCTTTCACAATAGTTTCAACTACTTAAGTTTATTTTTCTGCATCCAAAATGTGAACTTTGTATTCTTCTTTCCAGTGCTCAAACAGTATTTAGGAAGCTATTCTTCACTTTCACCACCTCCATGATTCTGGAGCTTCAAAGTCACAAAAAACAACCAAGACAGGAGCTTTAATATTGATATTTTTAAATATCAATATTAATATTTTTTAAGCTTTATTTTTAAAGCTTAGGTAGACATTTGTATTGTTAGTCAAAACAGTAGCCCAAAAGCTTTTTCAGTACAAACATGAAATGAACTTGTGAATTTTCAAATGATACCACCATTGTATTTTCTTTTAAGAAAATAAAATATCACCAACAAATGGTGAAAACAGATTTAAAAAGAAAAATACGTATGAACCTAAAAGAAACCCACATTGTTGAACACATTGCCACTTGACACCAACAGACTTTCAAATTCAAAGTAAAACTTTTTTTTGGAGAGTTAGGACAAGACTTGCTTATCACAGTTTGACTGCACTGAGAAGAAGCTGAAAGCACAAGAATACAGAAGAAAAAGCCTGTTTATGCTGCAGATATATAAAAGTGTTTTATCAAGGTAACCATCAAAGAAGCAAGACATTCAAGAAATAAAAATGGTGAATTGAGCCAAACAACCACAAGAATAAACTCCTAAACCAGAAGTTTCAAATAGAGTAGCTGATAGACACTTTGCAATAATACACTTCTATTTTCCCCAGGACTTGAACAGTGAAAGTTTTAAGGGAATGCCAAAGTATAACCTCTTAAAAATAATTAAGATGTTTCTTGGTTGCAATGACTCTAGAGCTGCAGTTCATGCATGCCTGGAAAGAAAGAAACCGCTTCAATTCATCTATTTCTATACAGAGTGGAGCACTGTACTGAAGAGAACACAGAAAAACATCAGTATCCTGGGGGATGTCTGCATTTGTTTAACATTGGAAGTTTTAAGATTTTCCTAGGATTTTGTCCCTTATGTTACAACTCATTATATTATCAAATCACCAAAATCACCTCTCAGCTCTAATTTGTCTCTCTTATGTCTGTCTCCATAATATTTTCAATCCCCCTCATTTATTTTTTTTTTTAGCACTAGGTTTAAAAGTTCATCAATTTCATCACATTCTGTCATTTAGAAATCAAAATAGACTTTAGACAAACCTGTGCTGGAGAGTCCACTAAACATAAAATGCCCAGGGATTGGTATCACTTGGTATTTTGCTGTCATCACTACAGGAAAAATCAAGCCCCCATATGGTCTGTCCCTGACTAGTGCAAATCAGAAACAGCATTCCTTGAAAGCCAGCTATTATTCAGGCACAATCCTCCTCACGCTGGCAACTTCCAAAACAGCACCATAAACCTCTAGCTTTAATCAGTACTCATGCCCTCCAGTTTCATTTTACTGCTGGTCCTGCACAGACACCACTGCTCACTGCATCACATCCACAAGTTTTGTGAGAGTTTAAAGGGCATTTCAGAACACCTGTCTCAGTTCAGACACTTGTCTTACAGTCACATTACAGATATCAGGCATGCAGAAAGAGCTTCTTAACAGACACATGCATCCAAGCATGGCTGCAACTGCATAAAAAGGGAGAGCACACCTACCTGAAGAAAAAACCCAACAACCATAATGAAATCCCCAACCAAACAAGACCCACCCAAACAATTCTTTTAGCAAAGGTATCAGGGAAAGTCAGCACGTCAAACCTGGTAGCTAGAATCCAGAGCTAAAAGACCTTCTCCACTTGCTTGATTATACACCGCAGAGTGCAGGGAAAAAAAACCCCAGAATTTAATAGTTCTTAATTTAAAAAAAAAATTGTAAAAATTCCCTTAATGGCAATAACTTTCACATGATTTTCAGGAAGGCTCAAATTGAGACCATAGCATGTTCCTTGTTAAGGTAGCAGCAATTTCCCATGGTTTGAAGAAGAATTCCCACTCTTTAGAGTCTGTCATAGGTTCACTGAGTTATAGACTACTTTTCATGTTAGTTAATCAGCCCTGACTTCTCATTATTTTCTTCCACTGAAACAATTCTCATGGTAACAGAGAATTTAAAAATGTTGCTTGCTAATCACCAAAGTCACAAGCTTCTGCCCACTAGAGCAGATGTCAGAAAGAGATATAGTGACAGCAAGAAGCTTCCCTTTCTTCCTGAACAGGGATAATTCTTCTTTAAAGAAGACTTGTTATCCCATGCATTTATTCAGAGAACTGTAATACATGAGCTTGATTTGTTCTTTAAAATATTTCAGTAGAGCTTTAGAATTGAACCGATTTCTACAGCTGTTGTAGATGTTGGGAGCACTGGTGGTAATGATGAGAACAGGTAGGTGATAACAAAAGCATATGGAGGATTTAAATTTGATTTTCTATAGAATAGTTTCATTACAAATGAAGATTACCAACAATTAGATGCACCTCAAATTACTAATTTGCTGAAATTCTAATGGAAATATAGGTGCTGCAGCCCACCCAGAGCTCAGACTTGCCAGTAACTGCCTTGAAGACAATATACAAGATGAGCGACTAAAAGCTGCAGGAGCTTAGGAAAAAAACCACAGGCTCTGAGCCAGCACACCCAGTGGGCTGATGTCACAGCTCTCAGGCTTTCTGGGGAGAACCAAAGTGTTCTGCATCTTTAGAAACCTATTTTAAAACAGAATAGTATTTTATTGTGCTTAATTCCACAATTAAGAAAGCTATGTGCCAGAAAAATGTGCTGCTTTTCAGAACATGGCCTTTAAGACTGCATAGAGGACAGGGCATTAGCCCATACTATGAAAAACAAAACGATACCCTTATTTAAAATAATTTCCTAGTACAACGCTGACAAACCCCCTGCCTCACATTATTCAGTTGCTAAAGTCAACTCAGCTATGAGTATTTTTTTCTCCTTGTCTCCAAGAAACTATTGGCTCTATGCTCAGCAGACTTTTTGCAATGGATTTAATGTTACTGTCCTTCCATCTGCCTCTGGAAGTCAAGTGTGGGATTTGTGGGGTCAGACAGCAGGCCTGAAAGCCTCACAGAGTTTGATTTAAAGACAGTAAAAATCTACCCATGAGAAAATGTAGATACAGTAGAAGCCTCAGTGATAACCCAGCTTCAATTAGTGAGAGAAAAGGTTCTCACAGAAACAGATGTTCATGGGGAGAGACTTTAAGAATGTGCAAAAGAAAACTTGTTATGTACCTAATTCCTTGTGTAGCTGTTTGAACTATCTGTAGAATCATTGTTTCCATAAATAATTCTGTCAGTGTGTGCTAACTAAAAAAGATATAAAAAATCAGCCGTAGAGTAGAATAAAGCTTCTTTCTATCCTTGGATTATGAGTGTGAGTTTGTCGTGTACCCGTCTCGACGGTGACAGTCAAGATTATAAGAAACAAGGTATCTGCTTCTGTATATTCAGAGGCCTCACAGGAGAAAAATGTTCACATTATGAAACTCTGGGGTCTTAAAAAATTCAAGGTCAAGCAGTTATGATTCTAGAAGATTTTTGGCTTGAGTCAAAACCACTTGAGTGTTTTTTTGACACTGAAGCCATGGGAAAGAAGAGGGATTAGTAAAGTTAGTGTGTTAACCAAAGAAGTGACAAGAAGATTTGCCAAAACAAACACCATTGTGTGTACATCACTATACACTGTGAGGCTGTTGAAAGTCTATTCATTTTCCCATATAAACCACTACACTAAACCAGAGAAGAAAAGAACCCATTTTAAATAACAAGCAGTTCTCCAAATATTCCTTAAATTTTGTTAAGTTTCATAAAGGAAAGCAAAGTACTTGGCATATTTTAGCAGCAGTAAAAATGGTAACAGTTCCCTGTGAGAAGACAGAATTCACTGTGGAAATGACTTGGGAAATAATTTTTTTTTTTGGACCATATCTTCCTAGTTCAGAAAACACAAAAGATTTGGAGTTCAAGAGAGTCAGATTTTAGTGAAACAAAACAGTGTATCTCTCTCATCTGATAGATATGGTGCAGTCTGTACTGCTTAGATAGACTGAAGGCATGGAGAAGGGCATTGATTGAAACTCCACTACACCCACGGCTAAGATTTGTACTCTTTCAGAAACAGCAAGGTATCTGACACTTTTATAGCTTCATCTTCTCTGTATTCTCAGATCACATAAGCGTTAACTATTTTTGAACTATTTTTTCTCCAGGTTGAACAGGCCCAGCTCTCAGTCCCTCTTCATAGGTCATGTGCTCCTGACTCCTGGTGCCCTCCCCTGGGTTCTCTCCTGTATGTCAATACTGTTGTGCTGAGTGCACAAAACTGGACATAGTCCAGATGTGGTCCTACAAGTGCTGAATAAAAGGGAAGGCTCACTTCCCAGCACCTGCTGTCAACACCCTTACTAATGTTGTCAGGGTATGCATTGCACCAGGACCCCAGAGCCTTTTCCGCAGAGCTGCTTCCCAACAGTTGGCACCAAGCCTGCCTTGCGGCTGGGATTACCACAAACCAGGGGAAAGAGTTTTTGTTCTTGCTGAACTTCATATGATTTATGTCAGCCCAGTCCTCCAGCCTGTTCAGGTCCCTCTGAGAGCAGCCCTGGCTTCCCAACTTGGGTCACCCCAGCCTGGTGTCACCTGCAAACTTGCTGAGTACCCTCCACCTCATCATGCAGATTATCAATGAAGACATTGAACAGTATTGGTCCCAGCACTGATTCCTCAGGGGTCCACTACCTGATAGCTGCAAGCTTGGCTTCACAACCTTGGTTTTTTAAGTCAAGCTTATTTTCTGTCCACTTTATAGTGCCTTTATTCATCCTGTGTCCCACCAATTTTGGCGGCTACGGAGGAAGCTAAAGAGGGTGTCAAAGGCCATTAAAATCAGGTATATAAGAACCACTGCCTTCCTTTTGCCAGACACCTCATCAGAGGAAACATGATTTGCATACGGGAAGTGGTTTTGCTACTCCCATTCACCTTGCTGTCCTTCATGTGTTTACACACGACTTGCTCCTACAGTGTTCTCAGGGACTGAGGTGAGGCTGGCTGGAGTACAGCTATCTGGATCCTCCTTCTTGTCATTCTTGACAATCAAGTTCCACTGACTTACGTATGAAATCCAAGTGATTTAAGTGATGCCTTCCTCTGCTGGGGATACTGCTTCACATTCAGGGGCTCAGGGACCTGGAAGGCCTGAGGACAAGCCTTGCAAGTGAAAACCACAGTATAAAAGGTACCTTAGCCTTTCTCATGACCCTTATCACTGCGTTGACTGCTCCAGTGAGCAATGGGTCCATACTTACTCAGCCTTCATTTTGCTCGTGATGTACTTTAAGAAACCTTTTCTATCTTGCACTTCCCTGAGCTGGAGCTTTTCCAACTCCATTCCTATATATATAGACAATGCCTCTGCATCCCTCCCAAACAGTCTGCCTCTGCTTTGTTGTGTTTTTTTGTGGAATTGTTTGTTTGTTTGTTTGTTTGTGGGGTTTTTTTGTGTTTGAGCTGAGTCAGGAGCTCCACATCCATTCTAATGGTCTTCTGTAAAAGCTTGTCTTCTGAGAATGGGAAGGACATTCTTGTGCTCAGAGGATGCTGTCTTTGCAGATTGGTTAGCTCTCCTGGGCTCCTTTGCCCTTCAAGGATCCACAGGATCCTGCCAAGCACATCCCTGAGCAAACATCTCCCCTCGTCACATTATTGATCATCTGTATCAAGAAATTGTCTTCAATCTGTTCCAGAAATCTGGATTGTTTGTGTTCAGCCTTGCTGGCCTTCCAGTAATTTCTGTTGTTGTTAAAGACACCCAAGAATACCAATGCCTGGGACTATGAGGCTTTTTCCTCCTGCCCTAAGATTGCTTCATCTGCCTTCTCTTGTTGATGAGAAGGTCTAGAGCAGACACCTACAATATCACCTGTTTTGGTTGGAACTTTGATTTCTGTCCACAAGCTCTCCTCTTTTTTGTCACTTCACCAAGGGTTCTGTCCACTCAAAACACACCTTTGTATAGAGCCTAAAGGGAGAGCATCTCATACTGACTCTGTTAAAACTTTATGGTACATGAGCCTTGTATATGCAACTGAGTGCAAGGTTAAGGAGCTGCATCATGTCTGTTACAGAAGAAAGGGATGAGTGGGCCAGACATTCTGGACTTCCTTAGGTTTGCTCCTTCTTTGGTGAAAGAATTCTGAAGTTATGATTTGCTGTTACTCTTTTTAAATATACCTGATCCATAGTAATTCTAGGGAAGGAACAAGACCTTTTCATTAGGGAACAAGGGGAATGTATGTGTAGGCAAATGGAAAAGTTTCTATAGAACTGACTTCCATGCTGTTGGAATATAATTAAAATGTTTTTATTCAATTATTTATCACAATATAGAGCCGCTATTAATTCTACACATAAGAAATCAAAATCTTTAATGTGGACTACTTATCTAATGATCTCTTAAACTGATTGTAGAAAGACACAGATTTTCTATGTGTGTCTTTAAACTTAATTAACAAATAAAACTGTCAATCAATCTTTCATGATGGTATACATCACATGTCACTGTTTGTAATATCTGATCCAAAATCTACATAGTTAATGACCTTGCACACTTTTAACTTCTTCCTCATTAATCAATTTTTATTTCACTCTATTTATTATTTAGACTGTACATGATGCAATGTTTATATGATAATATTAATATAGAATCATAGAATATCCAGAGTTGGAAAGGACCCACAAGGAACATTGAGTCCAACTCCTGGCCCTGTGCAGGGCAGTGCCAAGAGTCACACCATGTGCACGAGAGTATTTTCCAAACACTTCTTGAACTCTGTTGGGCTGGTGCTGTGACCGTTTCCCTGCAGAGCCTGTTCCAGTGTTCAACCACCCTCAGGATGAAGAACCTTTTCCTAATATCCAACCTAAACCTCTCCTGACACAACTTCAGACCATTCCCTCGGGTCCTGTCACTGCTCACCACAGAAAAGAGATCAATGTCTGCCCCTCCTCTTCCCCTCACAAGAAAGTCATGAGGTCTCCCCTCAGTTTCCTCTTCTCCAGACCAAGCAACCTCAGCCACTCCTCATATGGCTTCCCCTCCAGGCCCTTCACCATATATAAATAATGTGATATATATATTTTAAAAAATAAAATACATATGTATAGTATTATATATAAACTTTTAAAATGCACAGTTTCAAATATGTCACTAAAAAAGTACAAATCTTATCATTAAAGAATTTCCCACTATTTAAAAAAACTTATTTTCTGTTAAAATATACTGTAGGACAGAGATGTTTGCAACTGTACTTTCAAACAAGAAAATAGTGCACTTCAATTGTATCGTGTTCAGTGTCTCGCAAGTAACTACCTGCCATTATGTACCATAACGCCCAAGCCTTGTTCTCAACTCATTCATTATGCTATGGAGTCACAGACTGCTTGACACCCTGCTCTAAAATATCCTGAGGTTTTAGCTGGTATTTGCCACTTTTTTGCAATGGCATGATAATTATTAGTTTAGTAAGTGCCTATAGCAAAGCTTGTTAAAAAAAGAATGTTTCACATCTTGACTTAATAACATCTTACAGGTTATTTCTTACTAGGATTTACAAGTTTAGCTGGAAACTTCCAGTCTTTATACCATCTGCATGCAGTCAAAGAAAAATAATGGAAAAAAGAGGTCTGTAACACTCCAAGACCTCTCAACATATATTAAAAAAAAACAACCCACCAAACCCCAAAAGACCTGAACCCCAAACTCCAAACCTTTTTTTTAACAAAAAATTCTCTAAGCTAAGAATTTCTATCTGGCATTGTGAGCTAATTCATCCGAGCCAGACCTTGATGTATAACTTGATTTCTTCAAGCTAGAGATGAAGCACAATTGCTTACCTGACTCACACGCAAATGTCTTTGATGTCTCATCATGAAAGATAATTGCCACTGCATGCTTCTTTGTCTCTCGAGGCAATCTGGTTATGTTTTTGATATTGTGCAGCTCAGTTACCTTAAAATGAAGAAAAGTATTTTAGACCAGTGTATAAATAGTACAGATAAAAATATTAACCTAAACAGCTCAATTTTTACTATAAACTGTTTTTCCTCTGTCCTAGTTTCAGCCAGGACAGGGTTAATTTTTCACAGTAAGCAGGAGAGGTGTGTGGCTAAGGCCCAGATATTATTCCATACCACCTCACTCATTGCCAGGGGCAGGAGTAGGGAACTCTCTCCTTCCAGTGGGGAGAAAGCGTGGGGGGGAAGAGCCAGGTATTGTGGCAGGCTTTTCTATGTAAATTGTTTCTTTGTCTTATACCTTGTGCTACTTATATTGTTGCTGCTACTGTTCATTTTTTTGTCTCATTGCTGTTTCTAGTAAATTGTTCATATCCATGATTTTCAGCTTTTGTGCCCCCAATTCTCAACTCCATCCCAATGGGTGGGAAGGGGAGGGGAAGGGGAGAGCGAGTGAACACCAGTGTGGTTTTGAGTCTCGATGGGAGAACTAAACTGGAGAGTACCTTTCCTAAACCATGACACCCCCTAAGGTTTGTATTTATAAGCTTTATAATTGATAAAAACACATAAATAGGTAGAGTCTTAAGTTGCAAAACTTAACTTTAATAACTCTATTTCTCTAATAAATTTGTGCAAAACTCTATTTCTCTAATAAAGTCCTACTTGGAAACAGTTTACAATGACATCAAGTCAGCCTTGGGATTTAGGATAATCTATTTTTCAACTTCTATATTCATACAACTTGGATCAGTTTCAGAATCTGCATCAAATAGAAAACCTAATATTGAAAGAGCAGTGTTTCATTAGTTAAGGGAGGTAACCCAACTAATACGTCAAATAGTATCACTACATTTGTAAGGATCAATCCTCGTGCGTCAAAATGTATCTGTCATCCTCAAAAGAACTCAAACTTTCATTTTATTTTCTAAATATATGAAAAGTTTATCAACAAAAAAATACTCTTGCAGCAAATTTAGGACATAAAAAATTCAATCTATTTTCATTTTCTTTGGATGCCAGTAGATAACTACAATTAACACAAATGGAACAAAAATATGCTATTCCAACCAGAGCTCATGGCACAGCCTATATTAAACTGATTAACACTTGGTATTATAAAATCTTTTTCTCAGTTTCTTGGTACTCCGGGCAAACTTTATCTGTTTAGACCTAGGTTTTTTCAGGCAGGACATTTGCCTCAGGCAGAATTAATTTCTAAAAAAATGTCATCCATATGAGTTTGGACATCTATGACTACAGAAAAAAATGGACTGAATGTAGGTGGGGGTTTTTTGTTTGTTTTGCTTTGCAATTGTTATGCTCCCAGTGTACAGTTCCAGCATTCCTTTTCACATGCTGAAAATAATGTTTTTAAAGCAAAAGAGATTTTATATGGTGCACTAAAAAAATGGAACATGTTGGGGCAAAGACATTTCAATAAAATATTGATAGCAGATGAGCAGTGGGAAGCATCAAGCCACCAAAAGAAACTAAGACAAGGCATGAAGTGGAATGTGTATGTGCAGACGAACTTGAGACCAGAACTGAAGATTGCTCTAGAGTCTGTCTGGACAGCCTTCAGCAAAACTCACTTCAGTTTGTCAACATCTTTGTTGTAACAGGTGGGCCAAAACTGCATCTGGTACTATAAATATGGTCTAAGGTGTGCTGAACTGAATAATCCTTCCCTGTATTGACTGGCCGTGGTTCTGTCCATACAGCCCATGGAGCTTTGCTGTCTGAGGCACCAAGATCCAGGGCCCCACCTGCAGGCCTGCTCCCAGCTTGCCAATCCCAAACCTGTGCCATCGCAGGGGCTCCTGTGTCCCCAGGCTGGCACCTGGTTTTTGCCCTTATTCACTCTAACAAAGCCCATGGCAGCCCGTTTGTCCAGCCTGTTTGAGCTGCTGAAAAGGTAGCCTGACTACCAGAAGCATATGAACTGATCCTTCCCAATTTGCTCTCTGCACAGTTCGTGCAGCTCCCTTATCTCCTCCAGGTCCCTGATAACAATACCAATCAACAGGGGTCCCAGGACATACTGCAGCAGTTCTACATTTGCTACTGACATCCAAGTAGGTTATAACCCATAAACCATGAATTTCTGGGTCTGAGCCTCTGACCAGCTTTACATCATCTAGACATCCACCTACATAAATAATAATGTCCCAAGTTGGATCTGAGAATATCATGGGAGAAAATGTGAAAAGCCTTGCTAAACCTCTTCTCATTACCTATCATAGCTGGCGATCATATTGGTCAGGCATGATTTACCCTTAATAAAACCGTGCTGCCTTTCCCAAATACTACCTTTTCCTTCATGTGTCTAGAAATATATTTTAAGACGATTCACCCCACAATTCTTCCCATAGGTTGACGTAAGTTTGCCAGAAGTTCTCCAGGTTGACCTTTGGTTGACTGCCAGAATTGTCTGTATTCTCCAGCTTGACCTTTTGCCCTTATTTTGGACACAGGTGCAACATTTGCCTCATCATTTGGTTCCTAATCCCTTATAAATAACTTTTGTCATGCATCTTCCCCGCTTTGCAAGAATCCATATATTTCACTGGTTTTTGGCTTGGGGGAAGAGAAGGGCTAAATACCACAAATATCACTGTCCCATTAAAGAAGTTACCGAAATATCTGCTGATTTTCCTGGATCTATGCATGGTAAATGATCTATTGTGCAAGTGGGCTCTTATGGCTCACCCAAAGCACTAATCTCAAGGAAATCCCTCAAAAGGGGAAAGAAAACATTAGTAGGCAGAGAGAGAACAGACTCTAGAATTCAAAACCTGAGGGAACAATACCGAATCCATAAGTCAGTACTGAATTTTGAAGACATGGAAGCCCCAAAGCTGGAGACAGGGAAGATACAGATCTACTTATCTTGTTAAATAAGAAGATATAGGAGCAAAATATTTAAGAGGATTTGGGACACAAAAGTTCAGGTTATTAAAGAGAATTAAAAATATAGCTGGCAGTGCAATAGGAAAGGGAAAACACTAATAGGAAGAAAAAGCTCCAGTGATTCTAACACAAGCAATGGATACAGAAAGTTATGTTTTCACATGTGTGTGCATGCATATCAGTGCACACCACTGTCCTGGGGTGACATTATGAAACCACTTTATTCCTTACCTGCCTGCTTAATGCCCACTGCTGCGGTACCTCTAAGACAGACCCGAGGGGCAGGGCCTGAGCTGGGCTTGGTTTAACCGAACCGGAATGTGCAAGGCAGCTCTAAAAGCAGCTCGGCCCAGTGGCCAAGGGGGGTCAACGGCTCTCGGAGAGGTGGGCGGCTCTCAACCGAGACTTCGTGAGGGAACGGCGGGTCCGAGCTGCGAGGAACACCACGCCTGTGAGTGAGGAGGCAGAGTCAACAAGATCCACCAGCTCTACCCACTGTGCCATTGGCTCCTTGCAGGCACCCTTTTCCCATTTTGTTCTCTTTGTTTCTCCCACTTTCATTTTGTGTTAAAAGATAGTTTTCTTCTGTGTTAATAAATAGTCACCTTTTTTTCTCCACTTTCATTTGCTGTTGTTAATTTGTTTTATTGGTGGAGGGAAGAGGTCCTTTTCCCTTGGGAGGAGGCACTTATCCCTTAGCGTTTCCTCCTGAACACCTTTGTCTCCCAAACCAAGAGAGAACCATGAAGAAAAAAAGCACCTTAAATCATGCTGTATTTAAAAGGGAAAATTTCTCTTTCTGGAATAACAGAAAAGGAAATAGAATTGCTTTGAATAGTGTCAACACGGCCTTCTTCTAGTCTCTATCATATAGTAGAGATCTTTTAATTTTTCTTAATATTTCAGTGTCACAGATTAGTGAAAGATCCTGCAATGCTTATAAGATAATAATGATAATAGAGCCATAAATCTTACATTCCTGGCACTAAAGCTACAAAATTTTCATAGTAATTTTTGTTTGAAACATAAATACAGACATAACTGAGTACATACACCTGGCCATTTCTAAAGATGATATTTTGAGTCACCTTATTGATCAGTACATTAATCCCGCCTTATTTAATATAGTCACATATGCCACATCCATCACACACTTAGGAATATTGTCAGCACAAAATGTACATACAACAGAATTTTATTTTATTTGCTGGTGGGAATTTAATGTCTGAAAGAGACATAGAAAACACCGCCAAATTCTTATGTGCTACTTTTTGGTACCCATATGAGAGATTACTTGCAAGGTAAGTAAGAAAAATAGTCTCCATGCAAGAAAAAAGGGGCTTTGTTTTAAACACATTTTGATTTTCCTTCGTCTCTGGAATCATACCACCTCCCCAGACAGCATAAAACTTGTAACTCCAATGTGATAAAGTTACATGAATTGCCTCTTCCACACTCTCTTTTACCTTCCTTCTTTAAGACAAAATTTTTTGAGCCATTCGTAGTCTCACACAGAAATCATATCCCTCTAGAGTACACCTTTCCACAAAAAATGGACCTACTTGAAACTACCATGAGATTTTGTGAGACACTTGTTTCCTTGTCAAAAGCTTTAGTGGTATAACATGGGTGGCCAAAACATTTCTGCCAGTTACTTTTTTTTTTAATCATATCTTTCCCATTGGAATGCTTTTTTTTTACAAGAACTGAAGGAAATAGTAATATTAGCTATAACATTTTGAGGACACAGGAAATTTGTACAGATGTTAGGAAAAATAATTTTACTGGGCAAGGTAACAGAAAAAGAAATTAGAACAATTCAGGAACACAAGTTGACACTAACAACTAGAGGGGCCATAATATGAAATAAGCCCCTCATTAATTCTATTGGTTATGTAACTTTTAATATCAAATAGAGATGAATATTTGCTTCCATGCTCATCTTTTCAAATTGTACCATATGCTTCCCTTCATGATTAGAGCAGAAGGATAGAGGCAAGACTGTGAAAATCTATCCTCCCATTGATAGAGAATTAAGTTAATGAAATTCTAAATTCTGGGTTTAATGCCAATGAAGCATGAGTCATTTCTCTACTTGCTGAACATGTGCAATTAAAAAATAAACACCTGAGAGTTTATATTATCTTGTATGAAGGAAAAAATGAACTTTGTCTTGGCAACCAGACTGCTTTATCTCATGGATTTTTAACACTGCAGCTTAAATTTTATCTATTATTTTAAAAAAACCCATATAAAAAAATAAACATTTTTCAAAGGTGAAGAGTATCAAAGCTACTGAAAAGACAAAAAAAAAACCTTATAAAAATTGTACTACTTTGAAATAATTTAAACCATCACTTTGCAGACTTTAAAAGGTTTTAAAAGACTAATAGAATTGAAAAAAAATATGAAAAAAGTCCCCTTTTTTATGAGTAGTACATTAGGTAAATCTACTTTTTTAAGCAAGGAACATTATACCAAAATTTCCTCCCTGTGGTATTATAATGGACTTGTTGACAAAATTCAGTCTAATACATTGAAAATATTCCTTTTCTTCACAACAACAAAATAGCATCCTGGAACTACCTAGACCGTTGTACCCTTGTATCAGTATGAGAAATATAAAAAAGGGAAAATTTGCTGTGCCATTACATATGAGTCTTACCTAGACTTTCCGTGACCAAAAAAAAAAAAAAAAAAAAAAAAACCCAGCATTTTCCCCTTGTGGAATTATAATTTGCCTAAAACTTTGCTAATACTGAAAACAACCCAAACCAACAAAAACCTTGAAAATCAGTTTTCCTATTTCCCCCATTTGTAACCCTCTACAACAAAATTAACTTCAACAATGAATAAAATCCCTAATATTGTCTGCTCAGTGAGTGATCTTGCAAATAGATTTCCTGCCGACTGTTAGCCTTTCATTTCTTCCAGAGGGTGAAATAAATCTTTTTTATTAAGCAATAATTATGTAGTTCACAACTTTCCACTACCATCAGCCTGTTAACTTAGACTTTCTTTTCTCTACTAGACATTGGTGCTATCCTTTAGCACTGTTCTCCTTATGTTGCTCAGTGTGGTATGTGCTAGGGACTCTTAGCACCTGGACCATTTCTCAGTTCTCCTACTCCTCATCAATAATTCCTGCTTCATATGTCCATCATTCAGCAGCCCACACATACATTTCCTAGGTTGTTGTTTTTTTTTTCTATTTGGTTTCCTGATCTTTTTATTTTGTATCAGTCTTTAAAACCACTTTTACTTTTTCTCTGGAAAGACAATTTAACACTGTTTGATGAAAAGATGTGGAAGACTTACTAAACTTACATGTTACCAAACTTTGCCAAGGTTTCTTTCTTTCAGATTTTTTTTCATTTTAAACAGGTTTTCTGCTTTCTTGGTGGAGGGCTTGACATAGCTATATCACAGACATCCAAGTCCTTTACTTCTCATTAATACTGGATAAAAGGACATAGCCTTGAAGGGCTGCTAGGTAGGATAATTTCCAGGATTGGTAAAGGCAGCATCTCACTTCTGAAAAATTACACTAGGCTAGGCTTGCATCAGGGTCTCAAGGCTACTTATCAGTGTTAGTTACTGTAACTTGGTTCCTCTCACAGTCAGGAATTTGGATCACCTCGAAGATTCCCTGTAAGCACAGCTGAAAAGAAATGAACTTGATCTGGAAACAAATTTTTTTGCTCGTTCCGATTGTTCACCAAAATGTAAAACTTCTTTACAGATATACATCAAGCACTGGACAAGAATGCAAAAGATCCTGTAATAAGTTTTCTGACACTATTGCTCGTGTATCTTGATCACCCATGAATCATCCAAATATTGCATCAAGTAATGCAATGCACTTCCTCTCATCCTCACTGTTTATCTTGGTCTGCAGATAAGCCCAAAACTTCAACTTGTTTTATGTCGGTGTAACATCTCATCTGAAAGAACACCACATTCAGAGCTTCCACTTGCTTCCTTTAGTAAATGTTATATAGGAATAATAAAGTCCATCATTATCAGTATCTTGTAAATACTGTCTAGCCACATCTGGGTGGGTCAACCATCAAAAAAAATTAATAAAATATAGAGCAGCGTATCAACCTTAAAAACAAGAAGTAACTGAGAAGGACTCCTCTGAAGGAACCAACAGTTAACAAATCTCATGCTATATGGTCAAAAAGGCAAGAGGATCAGAGGAAGTACTTAGCTTATGCCCTCACTGAAAAAAAACCCTCCCTTCATTTCCTTGAAGATTTTCGCTATCTGATGTCTTATGATAATAATTCGTAACCTGAGAGGTTCACAGAAACTTGAAATCACCTTTCTGCATGAAGATCCTAAATTTGATGCTAATACTAAATTCCTTCAATTCCCTACTCCCTGCCAGAATGCCCAAGCATTGTCAGATGCCAGGGGACTGAGCTACAAGAAACACTAAAGGATTGGTCTGTATTGGTTTTAGTGCATGTCTGTGCCAACAGACTTGGAAACCATCCGAAAAACATCCTGATAGATTTCAGAAGCCTAACTCCACTTGTCTCTAGCTACACCAACTGTAATCTAATTTCAGTAAAGCCATGCTCTGGATTCCTGGTAAATAATTCAAGTACAGGAAAACTACTAATATAAGGAAGTCTTCAGTGGCAGGTAGCCATAGCCTAAATCCAGCAGGATACATAGGTATAGGCTGATGATCAACAAAAATTATTTAGGACTGTTATATGTAAAATAAAATCTCTGAACAGCAGACCCAGCCTTTGAAGTAGACAGTTACCCCTGTCTAGCCAGAAGAGATCAAATAATAGATTTTAGTAACAAACTTCTGGTCTCTCAAAAAACACTTTAGTCTTGCCTGTCTATCTACCTAAAGTCTTCTTTTTGAAAGAGCATTTGTTACCTCGGTAAATAACTGGAAATAATTACAAGATCACAATTTCATTATACTAGCAAAACATTTTCTATTATAAAACAGTTACTGTCAATGCATCTTAAAACACCTCTCCTTTAGAGTATTTGTTATCATTTTAGTATCTTAATTATATTCTTAGATGTGAAAGACTATTAAATTCCAAATACACTTAGTTTAAACAAAGGCTTATATTAACTGGGATACATTGCTTCTTAACAGTACATGTAATTCTCCTCTTTTCTTATTACTTTCTTTGAAACTACATTTATTTGTTTTAAAGAAAAAGGATTTTTGGAACAATTCAATACACTTTCTCTTTAATCTACCACACTTCACTACTGACCCACACTGGACATTTATTTGTTTGTTTCTTGTACTAAAAATCTGTTCTAGTCATGCAGCTGAAGATCTAGAAGTTCCTTTTGTATTACATGGACATGTAAAGACTGTACATATATGACACATCGTGGGGTCTGGTGCTCAAATTGTACATTTAAATAGATAACTCTTCCACAATTACAGAAATATTACTTCCAAATCACATATTATATTTGCATTCCTACAAAAATTATAATTCCACAGTAAATAAGAAAGGAGGCCCAAAAGAGAAGAAAACCACAAAAATCATGAATAAAATCTTAAGTGCCCCATTCTGGGTTATATCCTATTTGAATTCTTCCAAACATGTGCCTCCCATATGAAACTAGGAAGGAAATGATTCTGTAATTCCATCTACTGAATGTTATTTCCACTGTGCAGAGTCCTGGAAATTGCCTGGGCAGAGGAAAAGGTCTGAATTTACATAAATGGGTTTCTGTTTTGCATTGCACACTACCTTCCCATCATTTAAGTTCTAACTAGAAAAAACAGAAGCAGAAGAGAGAGCTATAAAATGCAATCATTTATCATCTTATTTCTTAATAATGGCCCACATACTACCATCTGTTGTGTAATACTACACAAGCAGTGATGTTACAGAGCAAAGCCAACACAGGGGCAAGGAGCAGGGACTTCAGTGAGTGAAGCCAGACAGTAAAGAACCACCCCAAAACAGAAACAGCGTGGCAACAATAAGAGAGTGATATAGAAAGCAAGGGCCATGTTAACTATCACAGCAAGACAAGGGCAAAGGAGGCACCAATATGCTGTTTCCAGTCTGCAGAAGGAGAATAGGAGATGTTGGTTCATTACAGATCAAAGGACCACAAACAGGATCTCAAAGCACCTAAACACCTGCCTCCAGCTCAGCTTTCAGTCATACTATCTGCAGCTAGCAGTGGCACCTTCGACACTGCTAAATCCAATTGTCACAGAGTAGAAGTTTTGTTACAGCTCCGGATGGAGCTGGATGTGATTTGGACTCTTAAGAAGAGGCAGCGTGCTGCTTGAAAAACATAAAGACCTTTGGGACTGGAGAAATGGCTGCATTAACAAAAAAAAAAACCATACATCAAGGGAAGTGACTTTTTTTTTTTTAACTCAGCATTCATTAGATCACATCTATAATACTCTTCCCAATTTTGGGACTCCAATGAAATCAATGTGACAAAGTGAGCTCAGCAGGGGGTCCCCAGGACAGCCAGAGCTGGACCACTTGCCCTGTGGGGGAAGAGAGGTTGAGGGCAGCAGTAGTTGCTCCATCCTGCAGCAGGGATGGCTTTGGGGCCATCTAATTGCATCCCCCCAGTGCTGGCAGGGAGGTTATCGAGGAGATGCAGCCAGGCTCCTCACAACTGAGCCTGGCGGGAGGAAGATGGACAATGGGCATAAACCCAGACAAGAGACATTCAGGTTGCATGAGAAGCAATGTTTCCACCACGAAGGCAGTCCAGCAGTGGGACAGGCAGCCCAGGGAGGCTCTGCAGTGTCCATCCCTGGAGACGCAACTGGACATTGCCCTGCGCAACTGTGTTTGCTCAGACCTTGGACCTCAGAGGTGGCCCTGCTGTGAGCAGGAGTTGGACAAGAGAACTCTGCAGGTCCATTCACATCAGAAGTAACTTCTGAGTCTAAGAAAGGGATGCTAACAGACCTGCGGGGACATTTGGACCTTTGTGGGTTTGGGCAAACCCTTATGGGATTAGGCCATTCAGAGTATTTAAGACGAAACACATTTCCATGACATCAGCCTATATTGCACAAAACCAACAATCAACAATAGGACAAGGGGAAAGAGACTGGAAAACAAGATTTAAGCTAAAAATGCACTAAGAGGCAGAAAGAAAAAGGAAAAAAATCTATTTCATGAAAGAATAGCAAATCTTAAACCACAGGATTACAAGAGGAACATAATAAGGGAGAAGAGAAATCCCAAGATCAGAGAAGTGAAAGAATGGACCACAAGAGAGCAAAACCAATTCAGAAAAAGAACAGAAGAGTTTTCCCCATCTCTGCATGCGGATTTGCCCTTGCAATATGAGTTGTTATGGTTACAACACTCTCCAGGAATTTTGCCAAGGAGTGGCATATCAACCTCCACATCATGCCTCTAGGGCAGGTCTCCAGCTGCTATTTCAGAGAAGTGTTTAAGAAACTTCTACCAAGTAAATGTTCATTCCTCTAAGTACTAAATGGAAACCATGCCTTTAAAAGCAGTAAGAGGTCTGTGAACTCAAAAAGTACACCATAAAAATAAAAAATCAAAGAGGGGCAGAATGAATGCATATATTAAAAACAAATCAGGCTAAGTATAAGGCAGTAATGTTAGGGCAAAAAAGAAAACTTTGATTGGAAGAAATATGTGTAGGTCTGATAGCTGAGGGATAATGAATAATTCCTTCTTACCCTCCAGATAAAACTGAGATTTAAAATAATGAAAAAGTTTAAAATTTTTAGCATTTTTGGAAAATGTACATGACATTATGCAAATTTAGACTGAATACAAAATAAAATAACTATTTTAATTTCTCAAAATTTAAATAAATGCAAGAGAAAGAGAAATTATTACTATTTCCAACTCTCTCCATTCTTTAAGTCTTTACCATTTCTAAGTATTAGTATATCTGACTTTCATATGGCCTACAACCTGGGTACCCAGTTTCATGCTGTACCATAACTGATCACTTACCACATAAGCAGTTACAAACTCTTTATTTTCTCTCAATGAAATCTAAAAAAATTAAGCATGGAAAACAATCTTCCTTGACTAGCTTTTATTATGCCACTTTAAATGCTAAATTGGTTGGCAGTGTTGGTAAATCAAGCCTAGCAGGGCAGAGTAAGCATATCAGCTGCCTTTACTAGGCAAAGATGTAGGGATTTTTCCAAGCCAAGTTACTTTCTCCCAAGCCGTGCTGCTGTAATACTGTCAGGATTGAGCTGCTGCCTAACCCATAAAATCAACCAGCCTACTGGGATTATTCTGGTTCTGGCTGGTAGCCTGGTGCTTGAAAGTGATAGTTAAAATCTGATCAGTTCATGTGCACATGGACCTATTCCCTTAACAAACATTTTAATTAGGATTTTTAAATACACTCTGAAAAAAATGCATTCACACTTCACGGGGTATTTGTACAGGCAGTAATCTGCAGAACAAAAATCCCAGTTCTCCTCTATCCCATTTCCTTGCTATCCTAAAGGTCCTTTGAAATATGTTTTCCAATCTAACCTTTCATTTTGAAGAACAATCTGAATATGAGACTACTGTGTGTGCATTAAAATAAAAGGGGAAAAATACAGCCTTCTCTAAAAGTGAGTGTTAACAAAACTTAAACTAATGTCTTAATACTAAAACAACATAAATTTTCTAATTTGTAACCCAGGTGCACATTTGAAAAATAACACCATGCTAGAGAGGTGGCAGAGGGGGAAGATGATTCACAACTGAAATAAAATAGGTTTCACAATTATCCTTTCAAATTTCAGCTGCAATTAAAAGCAAAAAAAGAATGCTTTTAAAATCAAACTTCCTGCTAGAGTTAGTAGGCATGCAAATAATATTTATGCAATATTTCACTATGACCATTAGATCCTTAGATGAGTGTTAATATCCTTGTGAGGAGACTAAAATATACTGGACATTTAGAAACCATTTCCTGTTTTTAGAGTTTTCACTTTTAACATTCTCAAAGTACGTGATTATGTTCAGATCTGTTCTATTTTTGACCGAAAGGTATCAGCTAATTAAAAGGAAGACATTACCAGTCTTTGAGTAGAAAGAAAAAGAGAAACATATTTTCCCAAAACGTCCTTTAAATTTTCCTCTCAGTTTACTCAAATCAGTTCACTTGCAAGAGTTTCCAAAATTATCTTGTTAGATCAGCTCAATTAAAAATAAGTGTTTATTAACACCAACTAAACTTGAAAACAAGTCACTTACATGCAGTAAGTGATGTGTATATATAATTCTTCCTGCTAAACTGCCAAGTTCAAACCCTAACCACGAAATCTCCCACTGCATTGACAAACTGGGTCAGGAGTCAGTGTTAGAGGATCCAAGTAACCTCAGGCTTTCAATGCACACAAATTATTGTGGCTGTATCTCTGCTGTACATGACGCCAGTGGCTGAGCCCAAGGTGTAATTCCCCTTTCTATCCCTTCCAACCTGTGAGAGCCTTTTACTTCAGCTGTAGCTGCCTTTAGCCAGATCTCAAAACCATGGGGGAGACTCAAGTCAGAATCAGGAGACAAAGGCTGGCTTACCTCTAAGCACAACCACAGACATATGCACTAGCCTACAGTTTCTGGTTGTCTTGTTTTTAGAAAACATTAATACATACACACCCACCACAAAAGTAGTATTATTGAGAAAAACTTTCCCCCCCCTTGATTTTTAATGGCTGTAAATATGCCTCAGTGTCTTTAAAAATAACTCCCATGCTAATCCGACAATGCCAAAACTGTCATTTTGGTGCTGTTCTTAAATATAAACATATATTACAGGCATTTCAGATATTCTGAAGGAAGTATTAATAGCACCAGATTACCTATGAGATCCCTGGATGTGCATCAGAAAAATGCATCAGCTAGATGAAAAACTACCAGGTATAGAGGGAAAAGGAATGAGTTTAGTTTAATCTAAGTTCAGTCCATAGCTGTACATGTGTGTGTACGCATACACTCAAAGTGATCCAGACTTCTTTGGGCGAAAAAGGTGAAAGAGACAAATGCTATAGAAAGAACCTGAGGTAAAAGAAAATTGCAAGAGTGCAGTAATTTGCAAGAGAAGAAAATGAATGATTCTAAACAGAAACGTAACCCTTCTTTTAGGATTATTTTAAAATAGTTTTCCTTTTTTTTACAAACTTTTTGAAATGTTTGCATTTTATTTGTTTCTAAAATTAATTGAAATTTGTTAGCTGATAATTTGAAAATACTTTTAGCTTAATTGTCATTGGGGATAAATTAATTTTGAGTATCTATTATGACAATTACATACAGCTACACTTTCAACTCTAATGCATTTTTAATAACCTTCATCAGCCAGTGATTTGAATTTCAAATTTCCTTCTATGAAGAATTAAAAATTAGATAGTTTTGTGCTAATTTTCATAATAAATTGCTCTTTATTTATGTTGCAAAGCCTCCCCTACGCTAAGTAAATCAAAACCTTAAATGAAACTTAGTAGTCGTAAGACTTAATATATTTCATCTTCCTTTATTAAGAAAAAGTAAATTACAGAGACAAACCTGTTGGCCCTCCTTCATACACCACAACCTGCTGTTTGTACCTGTCTGCTTCCTTTTCTAGCTGGTGCATGAGGGTCCATGCCTCTTCCCATTTCCACAGCAATATGGTAAACTTTCCCCAGCAACACAGACACATAATTCAGAGTAGCTTCAAGGGAAAATGTTGTCATTAGGGGAAAAAAAATCCTCACATAACATTTTTTTACTAGTGTTATAAAATGCAATCTAGATAATTAGGTCTTTAACTTTCATTGTGAACTTTTATTATTTATGTAGTATACCTACTTTCTACACTTGAATAGTGAAAATAGATTCACAAAATATTGGAAGAAAATACAACTGCAGAGTCAAGTGCTGAAGGCTAGGAAAGGAAGACCTCAAAATTACTTTGACTACTAGTTCCATAGGCCTAGTTTACCATTTTCCTGTTGTTTATGGCAGTGGACCCCACTGGGTCTGATTTATGGCCTTTCTACCATGTACCTTAATACAAATAAATATATTTATGTTTATTGGCAACCTATTCTAAACATATTATGATACACATTGTCATAAATACATGATTGCATTTCATTTTCCGTAACTATTTCTCACCAAAGTCAGAATAAATGATGAATACCATTCTGCTAAGTAGAGGCTTTATAAATTTGTTTGACTGTGATAAATTCATAATGTTTTTCTGACTTAATGAGAAGTACAACTTCTCTCAGGGTTCTTCTGTAATGGTCATCACATAAGTATATTTCACACAGATGGTTTCACAAATATTAATTTTCTTTATACCTTCCTGGCTTCTGAGACATGTGGATTATATTGGCAAGGAAGAAACAAGGAATTGCATGGTGAGAACAAATGAAAGTCAAAAATATGTTCTTATACTTTTGATTTGAATTTAAGATATCCAGATTCTGCTCTTCGCTTACATTAAAAAGGGGAGTTTGGTTAGTGCAAATCTCCACAGCAAGCCCAGCTGTTTTATACTCTAGCTCGAATCTTTCTTCTTGATCTCGCCCCAAGGACCGATGAAGGCCTGCTTCAGAGACCTTAATTCCAGTCTCTCCTCTCATAAGAGCCTATCCCCCAGGCTCATTGGGGTCTCTGCTACTGAAACCCTCTCTTCCAAACACATACACTTCTTATTTCGGAACTGGCCTCTCCTGGGCCACGTCTGAGAAGTGAACACTTCCCAGCTGCTGGAACAAATGAGGCAATGTTATTGGAGAGCAATTTACTTGGGTGTAAAAACCTAAACAATCCCTCCTTACTTTCTGTTAATGTGCACCTGTCCTGCTGCACAGACTTTCTTTACCAGGTATGGCTGAGCTGAAGAGACAGACCACTTCCATGCTCTTTGCTTCCTTGTTCACCTCCCTCTCATTGTTGGGACTGTTATCTCTGCACCAGTCTCCCTGGCTTTGTGCACTCAATTAAAATGGATTTATTAGTTTTATAATATATATTTTCTTCAAAATCTTCCCATCCCATTCTTCAGCATTTCTCATATGAATTATTTGAGCAGCCAGCTTTCCATCAACCTTGGTGCGCCTCACAGCTATCCAAAGGATAAGGTGCTTCATAGAGTGCCAGGATATTTCTTCCTTTATTTTTCTCCCATGCTCTAACATTTAGTCTATTTCTTCTCTTAAGTTTTAATTCAATAATTTTCCTTGCCATGTGACCAAGTGCCAGAGGATATACATAGAGAGAAGGGCTCCATGATCTCACCTCAAACAGCTGGCCTGGTACTAGTCTATCAAAATGACAAGTAGTTCTTACAGTGAATACCAGTCTTTAGCCCTGAAAGAACTGGGGGAAACATATTTCATTACTCAAGAGAGAAAAATATCTGAATTTCCATCATATTCAAAGCTCTACAGATGACATGAAACATTTTAGCTGTCGAAGTCAGAAATGTTTCTAAAAAATATGCACAAAATACAGGTTTGCAAGGCTTAAAACTTTGCCAAAACATGGCTAGATTTCCATGGCAAAAGCAGAATACACATAACTGACACACAGACCATCATATCCTCTACTGTAAAACAACAACACTAGAGCAGTTCAAAGAAAAGTTCTCCTGAGACTGTTTTAAGAGCCACTAGGACAATTTAGTATATTTTTTCCATTACTGAAATATTCTCAGGAGAACACAAGACCAGTTTGGCACAATACATGCAGCACAGGGATATATCAAGAGCTACTAGTAATTTTAATGACATATATTTCATAGTTCAAAGAAAAGTCTGTGTTGGATGGAATGCCTGGAGATCATCTGATCCACCTTGAGAGGAGGGTCTTCAGTTAGGTTACACAGGGCCTTGCCAAGCTAGGTCTTCAAGATTTCCAGTGAGGAAATACTGACCTCTCTGCTTAGCCTGCTCTCATGTTTCATTGTTCTAAACATCAGTTGACTATTCTTTTTTTATTCCTTATATCAAGCTAATTTCCCCTGAAGTTACCTCTGCCCATTGCCTCTTGTCCTTCCCCTTGGCATCCCTGAGAAAACCTCAGCCACCTTATCAAAGTCGGAAGGCTGTGATTAGTTGCCCCCAGGCCTTCTTTCCTCACTAGTGCAAATCTACTTCCTTCAGTCTTGCCTCAGGTTCTCCAACCTCCAGCTTCCTCACTGACGCTCTCTGAGGATTTTCCTGCCTTGAATGGAGCAGTGAGAGGACCAGAATCAGGCACAATATTACAGGTCTGGCTCAGTATGGAGAATTCTTCCAGGCTGAGAGTCCTCATGTTGCTGCCCAGACTCCCCCTGAGGCTTTCCAGGACAGGGTTTGCCTTCACTGCTGCCACACAGCTGGCTTAGCTCAGCTCCCTGCCCAGTGGGATCCTCGGGGCCTTTCCAGCAGAGCTGCACTCCAGACATTCAGCTCCCAGCCTCTTTCACTGCTTTGGTTATCAGGCTGCAGGTGCAGGACTCCGTGTTTAGCTTTCTAGAGGTCATAGAGCCTCCAGTCCCAGAGATATTCAAAACACGACTGGACATGGCCATGAGCAATGTGATCTGAGTAACGCTGCTTTGAGCAGGGGATTGAACTAGATGGGCTCCAAGGGTCCTGAACTGTTCTATGGTTTCAATGACATTTTGGAAGTTTTACATTACTTTTTTTTTTTTTTCCTCCTGCTGAAATGTTTAAATGTTCCTCCCCTATCAAATTTTTTCCAAGAAAAAGGTTTGGTCTTCCAGCTTCTTTTAATACTTACTATAATGGGAATACAGGCTTCTATTTAAACAGCTTATTTGTAAGAGCAGAGTGTCCCTTTTGCTGCCAAACTGTACACACACACTCAGCTACTACTATGAATTTACTGTAATAAAGTGTACATGGATCTTCATATAAGAACCACCACTAACAGGTCTTGGTGTTGATTTGTGTTACAAGCAGAGGTTATCTTTACTTTTCCTACTATTATTTCCCTTGATACTTAGATTTAGCCACTGATGCCATTTTTGAGGAATTCAACACCACACATTGACTCTACTTTATTAAACCTGTGAATTTACACTTCAAATTAATACATTGTGACTCAAAGGTTTAGATGGATTAATGGATACAGGAAGGGACTCATAGGATCACTCATGCATTTTTAGGTCTGTATTTGTAGGACCTCAAAGTCCTCTCAGCATGCTCAACTTGTAGATTTCCTCATTACATTGTTAAGGAAAGAAGATGTTATTGCCTTAATACAATCTTTGTTGAAAAAGATTTTGTGTTATTAGTTTGTATGCCGCCCTTTGATGTGCTCAGACTCTATTAACAGCTTTATTACCAGCACAGCTCCAATCATTCCTGCAATTCGCTTTCTGGTACACAGAATGCTTGCTTTGAACAACTACGTTGTTCAAATACTTCTATATTTTAAGTGCAATCTGATAGCTACTGCAAATCTTTTTGTTTGGTGTACAGAACTGTAGTAATTTTGCTAACAGTTATTCATTTAAATAGGATTCATTTTAATCTCATCGGCTGAGTAACAGCAGCCTATGGAAGCAATGTCCTTCATAACCTTGCCATACAAGCCACATGATTTGCTAGAAAATATTACTTGAAAGTGTTGTAAACAAATATTTGAAGATAATTACATGTCAGAATGAGGAAAAATAAGGATATAGTTTTCAGGAAGATTGAGTTATCTCTGCTTTGGAAGATTTGGCAAAATAAGGATGTAAAAACCACACTAAGTACATTTGGGCACCTCTTTCAACCTCAAATTACAAAAAATTACAAAAAATAATTGTTAAATTCTTAATTATTTGCAGATAACAACTGGCAATATGTTATTCAAAACTAACAGTTACACACACATTCATTGGATTCATAAGAAAAAGCTACATTGAGATTACTATTTTGAATTTTTCTGAAAGAAGTTCTGGGAAAAAAAAAATACCATACTTTTAGAAAACAAGGATAAGGGGAGAAGAGGGAAAGGAAAAAATGTTCCTGGGATGGTTTTTTCAAAGCAAACAGCATATGTGAATGTAAGCAGATCTTCAAAAAATATTCCTGTTTAGATTTTATCAAATATGAATTTTCGAGTGAATTTAACCAGATGAGAAAATAAAGACTTAGTGAGGAACTATAGATTAACTAACAAACAGCAGAAGCAGAATGGTCAATTGAGTGACAATTGACAGGATTGAATTTGAGATTTTGAAAAACAGACACCATAAAAATTATACCAAGGAAAAAAACCACAGAAGGGGAATTCAAATAACATTTAAATTTAGATGCAAATCAACTGTTTGAATATATCTTACCACTAAAAGCACAAGAATTAAGCCTAACACTTACATTTTGATGGATGTTTGTCCACCTTTCTTTTTGAGAACACCTTTGCAGCTGAGAAGCAATGCAATATCATGAGTAAGAGTAGTAGCATGCCAGATGATAGATGTCCATAAGGAGACTTACACAACTTCTGATTGGTAGTGAACATGAGCAACAAAGAGTCTGAAATACTCCACAATAAAGGAGGACTCTTGGACTAAACTAGAACAAGCAGTAGGCTAGTTCACATTTCTTTAGCAATAAGAATCTTTATTTAGGCAACTTGTCAGTGGCTAGAGAACATGAAGGAAAAGAACAAACCAGAACAACCCAAAGGTAACTAAGTGGAAACAGTGAGAGAGAAGTTATTGTAAGGATTATGATAATGCTACCATATATAAGTATTTTTATTTTTCATTTCAAGGTTGTAATTACATTTGAGAATTGTATGAGCTAGCACATATATGACCATGGCAAAATTCAGTTGTTTGCAAAGTTACCAGGAATTCACTTATCCTGAATAAGCACCTCATGGTTTAAGGTCATCTCAATTAGAGACTAGGAACTGTGCTGTACAAGAATAAATATCTTATTGTTCCTACACACTTCGTTCGTAAGCACAAAGAAAACCTGTCCCCTCCTTCCTCTTACCAAACAGGACTATCTGGGTGTGTGCTTGTGCTCACATGGGCACAGGAGACCTTAATGCCAAGAAGTGTTCAAGGAGCTGCTGTAGCTGATACAAGAACTTGTCATAAATCACCGGGATTGCATTCCACAAGTTTATTCCGGACAACCAAGCTATGAAATAAAATTGTAAGGTATCTCTCATTGTGTGGCCCTGGCCACAAATTTAATCCAGGAAATTACAGTTAGAAGGCTACTGCTGTTCTTTTTCTTGATTATTATCTATTTTTGTGGACACATATTATATAATGTGCTTAATACCATCTGTCCCATATACATTTTTGACTATCAGAAGTCATTGCTAAAATGCTTTGCAATTTATTTCCTTTTGCATTTGCAGATTTATATAAAGCACATCATAATCGAACATAATGACAGGAAAAACAAATAACATAAATCTAAAAATCTTATCCTACTTTAATCTTGCTAACTTAAAACTCAGAACCTTAGAGACAGCCGTTGTTTACACAATCTTAACAGAACAATCTCTCGTATTGGGGGGATTAAATTAGCAAGTCTTGATCTCTATGCCAGATGTCAGCTATTTATTTATTTGAAGGGTAAGAACACTAGCACTGACAGATTCAAGCCTGTCTTGCTCCAAGACAGCTATATCTTGTCAGGGACAGACCCAACCCACATCACCTTCACTTCATGTGAAGGCTATTTAACTTATAAGTGAAGAAGAAGCATGCATGAATGGAATGGGCAATTTTACAAGGAATGGAAAAATGCTTATTTGTTGATTCCCATTTTGGTATTTATGGACTACCATTAGTAGTTCAGCTATATCATCCTTAAGTGGCATTTGGGCTCTTGAGTAACTCTGTTCTCTGTGTAGCTGAACCTGAAGTACCTATGATCAAGTTCATAGCACAAAGACCTGCCTACAGAACCCTCCCTTGCATACACACACCACAGCATGTCACTTTTCTCCACAGTAAACCCCAATGTGAAAGTGCTTATTTCTACTCTTTCTTGCACATTTGCTTCATACTCCGGGGTCTTTGGCAAGGTTTTTGATCCTGATGGGTCAGAATCTATTCTGGACAGTTGCTCTTCAAGCTCTACTTTGCTCTTTCTAATTCTGTTTTAACAATTAATTGGCCAACTGTGCAATGCTTTTTCTAGTTCATTTGGATACACTCCAGGTTTGGACGTTTGATCTCTCATTTCCAGTAATCTTCATGTTGCTACTTAACCATGTTGACTTTCTGTAATGCTCCTGAAAGCCTCTCCTAATGGGTTACAGGCACTGGTACTGCCTGATCAGTATGTCTCCAAAGCATGAAAGAATTGCACTTTTTATTTACCTTATATCTTCTATTACACAAATAAGAAATCTTTTTTATTTATGTTCTCTTTTAAGTTGGTAAATCTGTGGTGTTGCCCTGAGTTTTGAGTTTTGCAGTGTTTTTCTTTCTGTAACATTTTTCTCAGACCTTTTCTGTAAACATGGCCATGGTTTCTTAGTAACTATCTATGCTATCCTATGTTTATAAATTCCAGTATACTGGGTGGAGAAATATGATAGATTGATGCTTTGACCAGTGGAATTAAGAGGTGGTGATTTCTACCTCCAATCCACGGTGATTTGCGAAAACATATAAATAAAAGCAGAGGGTTCCGCCCTCTCTCTCTCTTTCTGCTCCTCCGTCTGCTGTTCTGTGTGGTCCTTATTTGGCTCTCCTTGGGGCACCTCAGCCTGGTAGGCCGGCCTGACGAGTGCTACACTGTGGTGTCTGTTTTTGGTCTTTTCTGACAGTGTAGGGATGGCTACCAAGAACATACCCACCTCTGGCAAGGATGCAGAGCAATTGCTATTTTATCTCCTCTTTGGAGGGAGCAATGGGAGTCAACACAGCCATTCTGCACAACCTCTACAACAAATGTTCAAGGGAAAACAGAACAGCTAAGCTATAAACTTACCTGAGCAAGAGTGCAATGATCTAAATTTACAGTAATGAGAAGTTTTAATTTGATACCAGAAACTGCAATGAACAGATGAGGTCACGTTTTGGCTAATGAATGTAATATGCACTGTTGCTGTCAGGAGGCACTTGTCTAGGACTAATGCCATTACTGGTATTTATAGTGAGAAAATTACTAACAAAAAACCCCAACACCAAAGCAGTGCACAACAGCAATTTACAGAATTACAGAATAGCAAATAAACCCACGCTCAATAGTAAACCCATAGTCTGGATACTGGGGGCAGGGGGAGGGGAATCCATTTTTTAAAGAGGACAGCTTTTCTACTCATTAATGACTATTTATTTAGCATATGTAAACCAGACAATCTCTATTTTTAATTATCTTAGCTTTGTGTTACTAGCTCTGGGGCATTTCTTCTGCTTAGCCCCTTCTATAAATCACATCGCCCAGTACACAAGTTTATTACATAAGGAGAGGAGATATATAGTCATCTAGGTAAAATACATTAAAGAGGAATTTCATTTAAGCCTCATTTCAAGCTCAAATATGGAAAAATTGAGACCTTGATGAGTTACTTATATCGAGGTACTGTTTGTAACCCTGAATATTGATTTGAACACAGATAAATCAAAGATAATAATTTTTTGTTGCATTTCCTCTCGAGATGTAAAATTTTCTTCTATATCTCTGCATAAGAAAGCTAAAAAAATTGCACAATACAATCTAACTCTGTGCTATTCCTAGGCCTTCTCCCAAGGTAACCCAGACGGATTTGAAAGTCTGAAGGACATAAGTTCCTCCTAGAGAAACACAGTGCATTCTGAATACCCCTCTACACCAACCCCTTCTACTACTTATAAAGAAATTGTACAGGGAAAAGCATCTCAGAGTTGATATATATAGTCTTATATGAATATTAGTGAGTGAGCAGAGCCTTTTGTCCCTTTATGCATGTTGTCCTTTCATAAGGAGTCAGGCTTGCTACTTATATTTTAATCTTTCTTTAAAAAGCACCAAGTCTCAGTTCTTCACAATTTGTTACTTTTCTTTCATTGATTCTCAGTGTTCAGAATTAATCTTCAACTTTTCATACCCTATGCCCTCTTTATATTTTGTGAGTGAGAAAGGAAATGGGGAATTTCAAAACAGAGTTAATAGTTTGCACTGACTAGAGATAAATATGCATTTTGAACAACTTCAAAATATAACAAACCACTAAACAGCTCTAGAAAAGAAAGAAAGAAAGAAAGAAAGAAAGAAAGAAAGAAAGAAAGAAAGAAAGAAAGAAAGAAAGAAAGAAAGAAAGAAAGAAAGAAAGAAAAAGGAAGAAAGAAAAAGAAAGAAAGAAAGAAAATAAATCAGGGGATTTTCATCCAATACCAGCAATCAAATAACTATATTTGATCCTGTAACAACCTGCACTGTTCCCTCAATAGTCATACTCGATGGCTATTCACAACTCATGCACATCTACTTCACCACTATTTTATTTATCAGAATGGAGACAATTGAGAAGAATAATCACTAGGAAATAATAAAATATCCTTGAAAAAAAGATCAAGCCAGAGAATAAGATTGTGGGTTTCTATTTTGTGATAATATACCTTCAGAAATGATTTCATGGCTTTATTTGAAAAATGGGTATAATCCAAGTGAACGGATACAATTCCTCTTTCTCTACAGCCAGAAACACATTATCTTTTTAAATAAGAAAGAATATCCATTTCTTTCTCTTTCCTTCCTATCCTCATGGAGTGGAATAAGAGGGGAAAAAACAGATGAAAAAGAGTAACACCCCTCCTTTCCATTCGCAAAGGGCGACTCTTCCAGCAATACTACAACATGCAGCTGCATTTGTATCTGTGTTACTTTCTTAGTTTTTCAAACAATTCCTGCATTTCATATTATTTTTTTGCAATGATGACATTGACAAGCAACATATAAAGTCCTTCTGAGTCCTTTTACACATTAGGTATGCTATAGGCATAACAGGCTCAAACGAGAATTAAAAGACAACAACACAAAAACTTCCCCAAGCCTTGCAAAAGAGCTGTGGCCGTATCAGAAGCCCACGCTGGAGCAGGCTCCTGGCCTGTGGACCCCTGGAGAGAGCTCATGATGGAGATGGTTTGCTAGCAGGACAGGGGACCCATAGTAGAACAGTTTGGCTACTGTAACTTGAAGGCCAATCTGTAGTTTTATGGTAAAAAACATCACACCTGCCTTCAAGAGGTCTAAACTTACATTCACACTTTTCCACTGCTTGCTGCACCACCCTTGGTTAAGTCATCCTTGTGTTTCAACTTGACAGGTTTAATGGAATATCTAACACTGATATGTCATAAAGCTAACAGTGACTTGATAGAAGACAACAGGACAAGCACAGATCCCTGGTTTAGGATTAGCTAACATGAAGTCTACTGACAGACTTGGGGGTGTTGATAACAATAATTTACGAGACAGAAAGAAGAACTCATGTTCAAATATCTTGTTTCCCATCACAGAAGTGCAAGTGATAGAGAAAGCAGGGAGCATCTCATTCAGTGAATCCTGATTTTTTACTGCTAAAAATCCTTTTTTTGACAGAGCTTGTAAATATTGAGTTCTGGGAAAAACCTTACAGACTCAAAGAGTGTCACCATTACAATGGAGGCATTTGGCATTTTCAGAATTTGTTTAATACTTAGCTAACAACTACTGATTAAAAGTTTGAATAGGCAGTCAATTTTACATATTTTCAAACTACGAATGTTTAAATAAAAAAATATCATTCTGTTGCTTCACATACATCGAGGGTTTTGTGCTCATCTGGAAAAAAAAAGTGTGATATCTCACCTGCATCACTGAGACTTACAGATGTTTTACTGTGCTTTTATTGCCAGGATGAGGTTTCCAACAAGACTTTCACTGTATTGTTTGCAAACCAGACATAGCAAGAATACACTCTTCCCAAGGAAGAGGGGTAAACAGGCAATGCTTCAGTTCATGAGAAAGGCATGACTTACCTTGTGAAAGTTCCTGAAATATGCTGCCTTCTCATCTGGAAATTTTTCTAGCCTCCTGGGTCCTTTACTGGAAGCCTTCTTGAAAACCAACCAACAACGCCTAAAAATCTGCAAACAAAATCAATCGATTCTATTAGTTTTTTCTTTAAAGGTGGACAGTATCACAAATGCATTCAGTTACAGTACAGACTTAGGAAGAAATTTTAAAATGACAATGTTTTACTTTAGGAGTCTGGAAAATCCTGAAAGCATCAATTATTTCTACACAAGTATACTAATTCATCAATTTATACACATTGATTGCCAATCCTTTGTAGTTATTTTTTGCTTCAATTTTTGTCTTCACTGCCAGAATTGAGAATTCCTGAGATGCAAGTAAATCCATGAACTTTGAATATGAAAAGCATTTTAATAGTGTCATTAGAGAAAATTCTTTCAGAAATCACTCCACGCATTTCTAGCTTTCAAATTTGTCTGTCCTCTTTTTCTTTGAGAGGACTGATACCATTGAGAAACAGTCATTGCAGCTCTTAACACGGTAATCACCTTTAGCATCATTGTGTACACAGAAAAGAAAACACAAGGTTGAAGTAAGAACTAATGTGACCATTTCTGGACAACAACATCTAGTTCTCTCATTTAGTTCAGTGATCAACTTTCTAAGGAAAACCTATGCAGATTAGTAAATTTTGGGAACATGTAGTGAAAAATAAAATCCTCCTGAAAATTTTAATGAGAAACATGCTAGATTTTGGTTAAAAAGCATTTTTAAATGACAAGGGTACTTTATTAGACTCCCTATCAAGCATTCTGATCATACTGCCGCAACCAGAATTTTAAAATACGAATTATCAAAAAATCATACATTTGCAGTTCAAAGAGAAGCTGATTAATGATAATCCTCTAGACTATATTATGCAAGTAAGAGATTATATATCAATCTAGTTTTATAATCTATGACAGCAGTTTACCTCATTCTACTCTCCAGTACTTGGACAGTTCTATAAACAATACCATATGGAATTTTATGTTATTAATTCAAGGATACATTAAAAAAGTCCCAAACCCAATACTAGTTAATGATTCAATTGACCATATATGAAGACCTGTAATTCAGTACAAATTCTACAAAATTTAATGACACAGCACAAGAAATACAGTACTATTAAATTTGGATCAACCATATCTCCCTTTACCAAAAAACCTAATAATTAAAAATATCAAGGAAATATGAGCAGGCAGAGTTTCCCCCCTCAGTCTGCTGTCTAAACTGAGTACAGGCAGAAAATGTAGTGTCATTAAAACAATTAAGTTTAATTAGCCACATTATGATATAATACTACTGACACTATCCTGTTGCCACTATCTAAGATGAACGTTATCAGTCAAAATAAATGTTTTCCTTTAAAGGCCTACCATTTGACTACAATATCAATATGTTTAATTATGAAGATTTTTAGAAGAAAACATGGCATGTAATTAAATCCTTTGCAAGTATATTTCTTACAAAGCATACAACTTTTAGGCTTTTTCTACTAAGGTTGTAAAGCTGCAACTGTACAACCTTACTTTCTATATCAGAAATTACTTCACCTGTCCTGAGGGAAAGCAACAACAATATCGTATTTCCTGAAAAAAAAAATGACATTAAACTTTGGGACATCATAAACCATCTTTATTACATAGTACTTTCTTCAAATAACATCTTGGCAGTGTTGCAACTTGACTTTACCAAAACTACAGCACTGCTCCCACAGTTACTTCTTGATTAAACATATTAACTCTACACGATTTTTTTAGCAAGAAAAGCTCCACACGCAAAGATATAGAATATTCACGCTATTTTGACCTTATTAAAAACAGTAGCACCAACTGTCCAAAAGGGACATATTTATTCATTTAATAAAAGTGTCACTTTCAATAATACTCCTGGCTCTTCTGGGATCTTTGGTGGTTTTTTTAGTCTATGTGTAGTTTCAGTTCATTCCTCTTCCTCTGAGGAAAGTCTTTTCCTAGGAAGTTCTTTATCAAGGTAAAACCCACTAGCTTATTTTCAAACATTTTCTCGATTTCCTTATTTTTATTATGTCCCCTCAATGTCTTATAGTCCTCAAAAAATTGTCTTGAGAAAAACCAGACCAACCCAAGTCATCATTCGTGGTGGTGGGTTTTAGCATAGCCATGGAATCTGCATTTTACAGATGACCTGAACTTTAGACAGCTGGTGATAATGAAACAGATAATTTGTGTTAATTAACAGAAGTTTTTCAAAGGTTGGTGGAGAGAGGTTTCTTTTGTTTGTTTGTTTAGGTTTCTAAATATATATTTTTATATGTGCATATATGTATATATGAGACAGTCATATTTTGTTGCAATGCGAAGTATTAGTTCGATCCAGTACATCAGAAATATCCCTAAAAAATGGCAAACTAGACATCACAGTCAAGGAGTCAGATCTCTCCCTGTGAGGATGAGAAAATTTTCTAGATCAAAGGTCATCTAATGCATACTCCAAAGCACTTCCTTTAGTGACAAATGAGCAGGTTCTCCTAAATGACAGCTTCAGTCTTTTTTTCACTGGATATCAATTTGGGACAGTGTGAAAGTGAGTTTGAGGGTTTGCAGACAAGCTGATGAAATTCTACAGGAAGGGTTTGACCTCCTTATTACTGGGAACTACCATCAAATACTAGGGCTAGATGCTAGTTATCTTTAAGGATGCTCCTCATCAGGCCTTTTCACAAATTTCAGAATCAGGATGACTTCAAAGGCTTCAGCACACAGACTGCAGGAATGAACAGCCTCTGCTTTTAAAGAACACTGAATAGCAAGAGGAGGGAAACATAAGTTTGTCCTTTAGACTGCAACTGCTTCAATTTATTGGCATCTGTTTTTTCCAGACCTCTAAGAAGAGGAGAAATCTGAAGAATGAAATGGCCCAAAGAGGAGGACTGATATTCTATGTACATATGCCAAGATACATCCTTGCATTTGGATTTTACTTTTTGCAACCTAAATTTAAAGCTGGTATAAACATACACAGTTCTATTACATTTCAGGAGCATTTTACCTTATTATGCCAACAGACACTTTGTATCTTAGTGTTTGAAAAAGCATTAACATATGAATTTACCTATAAATATGAATAAATAGGTGCAGATGTGAGCACACAGCAAACAAACATTTGCCTTTCATAAGGCACCTCATTGTTATACAGGAGCCTACTCAATTATTCACGAACTGTGAGATACTCTTTTATCCCTGGCCTACTTAGGATGCCATTGGCTGTAATCAAAACTTCTGAAAGACTTCTGAAGTCCTCAGATAATTGGGGAAGCCATTGTGAGAGAAATCAGCATCAGCTCTTTCAGAACTGAGAGAACTGGAACCACTCACGGTGTTGTCTCCATAATACTTAGTATTTCCTGTGAGACTTTAGTGTCTGTTTTCCACATTTGCTTAGTTGAAAAAATGCCAAATATTTGATCATTTAATCAGGGTTACATCCTTGAATGAGCACTCACTGCTCAACGAATATGATTTTAAAATTTTGTATCAACGGCAAACAACACATAGTCTACCTCATGCCATTGCTTTTTTTATCGGAGAAATTCAGGAAGATGGCATTAAAGTACATGCTGGGTTTAGGTTTTCTTTTACCACTGTATCTATTAGAAGGGCAAAAACTTGTTCATTACAATCTTTAGAAGGATTCCATTGAAACTACCTGCAGAGCCTCAGGCATAGTAGAACCTCTTTAAACAACACCCTTCCTCTCTCAGTTTTACAAGATGGGAAAAGCCGAAAAAAAAATATTCCTCCAGATCCTATTACCCAGGCTGTTGTGCAATGATGTATCAGTAGGCCATGGCAATAACTCAGCACACTTGTGGTCTGGTGAGAACTGATTAGGCTGCAATATCAAACGGGAATGACTTTGATTACAATGCACATGCTTGCAGGGGACAGCAGCCTCCTTCCTAAAGATGGACCCTGAGAAGCCTCACCTTGTTACTTACAGAAGAGGGTTCCAGAATCTGGAATAATACAACCTTATCACCCCCCACCAAAATGATTTCTGAAATCTTTCCAGTCAGAAATTTGACTTTCAGTGCTGATACATTTCTTTTAATCTCCAGAGATCTTTTCTTTTATATTTTACTTGAAACTCTGCAACAGATCAATTAATTATGAAACCTCTGCATAATATCCTTTTCATACTTTTTCTTCTGCTTAATACAGTGCTCAGCTCACATTTCCAGCATGATCATATTTTTTAATATTCTTGACTAATGTATGCAAAAATTTGGCCTCTGAATGGGCCATTACCTTTCATGCTCATATCATACATATCTGTTTTATTGTTGCCATGGCTGTTCATAACAAATCCATTAAAATCCATACTGCAGGAAATCCACTGGCTAGAATATTTTTTTTCAGAAAGAAGAAAATATTTTTCCTTTTTCTGAAATAATTTAAAATAACTGGTTTACAGTGGAGATCTTACATAGGAGTTTCCATTTTCCAGAGATTTCTAAGGCCTTTTCCTAGTCATTTACAATAAATGCTTTTGAGATTCATATTTCTTTTTATCCACAGCTGTAGCCAATAAAGCTTTCCCAGTCATAGCTAATATTTAGAGAAGGGATTTTTATTGACAAGTTTCTACAAATTACTCCAGAAACTTCACACCCAAAAAACCCAATACAAAATCATAAACAAAAAATATCCCTCAACTTCTTTTTTTAAATGCTTTTTTAAAAGTTTAGATGCTCTGAAATCTCCCTGCCCCTATCCAAAAGACGGTACAAATGGCAGCTTTCTTGAGTATATTGGAAAACCATCTAATTTTCTGCCACTAGCTGTAGAAACATTTGTCTCTTGAGAGAAACAGCAATGAGTCAGCTCCTAATTACTAACAGAAACCATCACTGACCAGGACAGGCACTGAAGCATCACTCATGGGGCTTTTTGCTAGCATAACCCATCAAATTTTCTCCCAGGAAGACAACAACATAATAATATTCAGTTCTGCATTTACATCTAATTATCTGCAGGAAAGGCTAGTTAATTTCTCATCCCTGACTTGCCATGTGCATTGCTTTCCTGTTTGACAAGACAACATCTGCAGTATACGCATTAAAACCACTAAAATATTAATGTGTTCAAATTTACCTCACTGGTTATCTCCATTAAAAATGGAGATTTTTATGGGGTATGTGAGAGAAATGCAGTTTATTGTGAGATAAAAAAAAAATGTAGTCACAACTAAAAAAATATAGCATTCATAGTGAGAAAAATAAAAATAGTTGTCATAGTAAAGTCATATTTAACCATTGTTTTGACACCCATCATTTTTTGATTCTGTGCATAATTTCGCTAAGGGAGAAGAGACAAGGGGTGACACCTTACTGCTTCAGTGAAACTACACTTGTCACACATTCAAGTAAAATTTAAGAGAAATTGAAACACAGTTATTATCTGTAAAAAGGCCCAGGAGGAAAACGGGATTCATGCCTCAGCCTAAAGACCAAGTTACAGGATCTAAGTTACTGCTGAGTCAATTCAACAGAAAAAAAAGCCCAAACTACAAACCAAAACACCTCAACACTGCAATCCACTTATCTGAGCTACCAACACTTGAACAGCTCTGATTTTGCTGTCTACCTTTTAGACAATGGAAATGAAATACTGCTTCCACTGCACTAATTTGGTGCATTTTGGGAGGCAAATTTGGATTCGGAGGAAGCAAGAGAGGCAGAGCACTGCTGCACAGCACTGAGCTCCCAAATTAGCGCAGAGGGTGCAGAGTGGCAGGGAATTGAGGACAGCTCCTGCTCCTTCACCGCACGCTGGGAACTCACCTATCTCCCAGCAGCAGGGAGAGACACTCCACAGCCATCTGATACCCACCACCCCAACAGGAGAGGCAAAATGAATCCGTAGCCCTGCACAGCAGCAAGAGGTTACTTGCTCCTGTCAGCAGCTCCGGGATGCGGGGCCAGGATTTTACTACAAGATACCACAAGCCTTGGTAGTTTTCAATTGGTTTTTTTTCATCCGAGGCTAACTATCCACCTGCTTTTATCTATTTCAACACATTTTCTTCAAATGTTACCAAACTATCTACCACAAAGCAACCACAATAAAAGCAAAACTGTTTAAACTGTAAAGTCAGTATTGAAGGAATCCCACAAATATATAAGAAAAAAATTGACTAGCAGCGTCTTTAATACGAAATATTGTCTGAAGGTATGCTAGGAATACTATCCAGCAGGGAAACATTCCTCATATATGATAACCTTGCATGTACCCTTGTGCTTAATTTCATCATCCAAATTAGGGAGCAAGGTTAAACTTCTAGTTTACAGAGCTTGGAGCATGACCTTCTGCAACAATACAATTAGGTGTTAGATTAGTTTAGTGTCAATAGTTCAAATCCTAAAATTTCTGATAGCATTTTTTTATAACTAATATTTTGCACATTGCAAATCTGCTGGCATTTAAAGTTAGAAATTGAAGAAATAAAGAAACATCTGCTACAAACTGTTTCATCTAAGATTAGATCAATCCTTATAGGCTTGATTGCAGTCTGACAATTAGGATGGTTAGAGAGAGATGATTAGGGACAATTCACCCAGTTATAGTATACACACGTCATCTTTTTGCTGTCATAACATGCCATTATAGATTCATATAGATGCTTATAATATACTATAATTTATGGTGTTACAGTCACAGGCTATACATGTAATCCATAAAAGGATTTATTTTATTATTAGGGATTTATGTGAAATCAAAGTACACCATAGCAATTTTCCAACTATTCCTCTACTAGCTAAACTACTCTGTGCATAATGCAAACGCTTTAGCTGTGGAATCTGAAGACTTTTTTTCTGTGTCTTTAAAAGAGAGCAGAGGACACATATCTGACCAGATCTGCACCTTGTAGTCCTGCGAAAAATGTTATACGACTTCACCAATCCTTAAGCACCTGTAGTTTAAAAACTCACCACTGCTGCTTTGTTTAGAAGCAGCATCAGGGCAATTCAAGGGCAGAAGGAGAGCCTACACAAATAATGCTCTCTGACTCCACAGCAGTCTGCAGGTCAGCAGAATTTATAACTTACATCTGAATTGATCCTACGGTTATTTAAAAAAATCAGTTCCAGTAGCCATTTCTTTTGGCTTTCCGCACATCTCTGACTCAGTTTTGGCAAGACTAACTGCAGTGATCCTTTTGGAGGAAAACTAATACTGCTCACTTCATGTCTGGCCTCGGAGTTGATGACAAAAAAACCCCTTTGAAACCAGAAGAAAAATTCTGTTTCAACAGTTGTAGCACACATCCAGCAGAAAAATCCCAGAGCTTGCAATATGTTTAAAAGAAATTATTACGGTCAAGAAATCTCAAGCATTTCACTGAGCTTAAGCTGAATGTGTTGCATCTACTTAAGAACAATTAAAGAAAATTAAACAATTAAATTAAGAAATGTATGTATGTTGGTATCTTCTGCTACATGTACTTTTCTAAATGTAATCAGAAAAAAATACCAGCAGAGACTTTAATATTAAAATTTGAGTAAGTTCTCAAACTGAACTGGAGTAGCTATCTTACTTAATTCACACAAAGTTGGTTTTTTTTTTTTAGTGGAAATATAATTGTTTCCCCACTTTAAAAAAAATGTTTTACTTTAATTAGTTACAAGTAAACATAGTCCACTTGAATTTGAAAGACCACAAAGGATGGTTTGATATACTACAATGGAGAGCAATATTTAGAGAAGAAAACTATTTTTAATACTATAAATAAACATAGAAATAATGGAAATATCACTATGTTTCTTCCATAAATGAGCTTACTAAGCTGAAAACAGGTATCTTTTATGCATATTTTGTGGACAGTCATCACTCCTTGAAAAAATTAAAGGTATATATTATACCTACAGGGGAACTTAATGCTGAGAAACAAACAAGTTATTGAGATAGAATTCTTATTTATGTCTCTAGAAAACAAAATTCAGACTGTTATACACAAGCTGAAATAACACACTTACATTGAAAGATGGTATCTACCAGCTCAGATCCTTAGTACTTTATGTTAGGAAAGAAGGGATTTGTGAAAGTAAGTGTTAAAAAAATCAAAATCAATCAAAATGCAACAGAATACCTTAAAATGAAGCAGAGCTTCAGAACAAAACACTAATCAGACATCTGTTCTATACCACCAAGGGGCAAAAACTCCATTCTTACAGCTCCAATTCAGAGGGTTACAAGCCCAAATTTATCTTCAGAATCCAAAATTATTCCTCAGGTTTACATCAGCTATATTTTCTAACACATCATGGAATCATAGAGCAGTTTGGGTTGGAAGGGACCCTAAAGATCATCTAGTTCCAATCCACTCCCCACACACACCCCATGAGGGCAAGGACCCCTCTGATTAGACCAGCTTTCTCAAAGCCCCATCCAACTTGGCCTTGAACACTTTCAGGGATGGGGCACCTACAGCTTTTCTGTTCCTGTGCTTCACCATCCTCACAGTAAAGAATTTCTTCCTAATATCTAATCTAAACCTATTCTCTTTCAGTTTAAAGCCACTCCCTCTTGTCCTATCATTACATGTCCTTGTAAAAAGTCCCGCTCCATCTCTCTTGAAGGCCCTCTTGCCCTCTTTAGGTCCTGGAAGGTTCTCTAAGGTCTCCCCAAAGACTTATCTCCTTCAGGCTGAATAACCTTAACTCTCTCAGCCTGTCTTCATAGGGGGCTCCAGCCCTCTGATCGTCTATCTTTTCTCTACATTATTGCAGAGAAACCTATCTCAGCAAAGGCATCAGAGTCCTCAGGATGCTGTTGTTTTGACTGAAGAATAAGGCAAAATTTTGCTTTGCATGGGATTTAACATAGCTGAGCACAGCACTAAGTCAAAAGCATTTTTTGTAAAGAAAAAACAATGAGAGCTGACTATAAGTGCCACTGTATATTTATGTAGGTGTATAATTTCTAACAGCAATCGATCCTCGGAGTAGAATAGGAAAGATAGAGCCTTTTATTCTTTGACACATTTTGTCATTTCAGCATATATTTAGAAAACCTTGCAAATCCAGCCACATTTACGTAAATGGGTGAAAGCTCACTGTAATTGATAAGTGATTTTATTAAATGCCTGATCACTCCCCCTGGCTCACAAGCATGCATGAAGTGTATGCATCATGTTTATACAGTGAGACTAAACAATATACAAATGCCAGTGTAGAAGAAAAGCTCTTCAAACATATTTTGATACACTGTACCACAGAACAGGATCAGTTTAAAAATGGCATTTATCTATGGCATATTCAATAAACCTCTGAAATATCAGGTTGCATGACCCAATTGTGTTGGTTTCCTAAAAACCAAAGTCATCATGGGGTTTTTTTATGTAGTTAGATATTCTGCTTTGAATCCCCTTTAAGTACTATGACACGACCACTAGATTTATGGAGAAGTTAATCTTACATAAAAAAATAAGGTGTTCTGCAAAACGAAGCCTGCAGCAGGACCATACAAATAGTAATGTTCAAGAGGATGTCTAATTTCAGTGCTGTTTTTCTGGCATTTGATCATCTGCATTACTGTAACCTATAGGTTAAATCTCCTCCTGACATAGAATCATAGTTACAAGAGAGTCTAGCATGCCCCAAAGACCTTCACTACTTCCTACTTTTAAATTAACTGAAGGGGAAGAAGATGAATTCACATCTTCTGGTAAGTGGAAATAGTTAAAAGCTCAGAGTTAGCAAGAATCCTCTCCCACGGAAATTAAATGGACACTAAAATGGAGTAATTCAGTGAAATTTTCTGCAATATTTATACACAGAATTATCTTTAATTTTTCAAGTAAAAAAAGAAAAAAGAAAAAACAAAAACAAACAAACAAAAAAAATCAAACCAAACACCCCAAAACCCCCAACCATCACTTGTTCTGGGTGTTGTAAGTTTTAGACAAATGCAGATAGAAAGATACATATTTCAAACACTGCTTAATTTGTAAGTGATCTGCTTTCTGCCACTCTTGTGCTCCTTATTGTACTGTATTTCCTGAAAAATCTATGCTTAAAGATGTTACCAGACTGGTATTACAATGCATCAATATTGTAACGAATAAAGATGTAATCCAAAGCAAGAAAAGGATGAGAAAACAAATGCTTTTACACACAACTAAGAGGATTTGGAAGAAAAAGCTATAGCCCTTAGCTCTTGTAACTACCAAGACCAGTTCTGTTCAGCTTTTGTTGCAACAGCAAATTGTTAACAGATAAACACAGCTTTTACTCAAAGAAAAATAGCATGAAATAGCTTCCCTCAGAACACAAATGCAGCTGGTATGTTACATTCCCAGACAGGATGTCCTGTGGGGAAATAGCTACTACAGGGGATTAGGAACCACATTCTTACAATCCCAGGGAAATAAAGCAGAGGAAAAGCAGATTGTGTCCAAACCCAGACATCCTAAGTCCAAAAGACCACTTTGAATTCCCTGCTCTGTACCTGTGATAGGTCTCCAAAAAATCTGCCCTGGACTGTTTGAGAGATTCACTCAAAACGTATTCAGGTAAATCCACAGAAGCAATGCTTTAGTGTGCCTTAGCTCAGACTCAAACTGGTAACACTCAAGGCCTCATAGATCAAACAGGACTTTCTTTGTTAAAGGAATTATGGTCATTCCACTAAGCTGATATTATTACTAAGAGGAAAAAACCCTCTGAAAATAATTCTCCCACCCCTCCCCCTCTTTCACTGATTATCACCAGCATTCCAGAACTTGTAGGAGCTAAGATTGTCCTTCTACAACTATTTCCCATGGGCAGAAGAAAATTATTAGTCTACCCAACTGATGCTATTTATTTTTATAGTCTCATCAGCCGCTTAGAAATAGAAAGCACATTGATTTTCTGTGCTCTGGGGACCATCTGAGGGCACGAGTGGGTGGAAGAAGAGAAAAAAAAAAGAAGTTGTAGCATTTCTGGTCAAATTTAACAGAGTACAAACATCTAGCATGTTGGTTCAAGAGCAGCGAACACAAGCACCTTTTCTCACTTGCAGAATAAAAAGTGCATATAGGGCAACTGCAGAAAGTTAGGCTGTTCCCTTCTCACTTCCTGCCACTGCTGAGATGTCAGATCTAAGACACAAAGCTGTAATGTGTAGTCTAACATAAAAGAGAAGTGGGGTGGGAATGCTGTGGGCTCACACATTCCACCAGAAGCAGCATCTGGCTTTGCAGCACTAAATTCTATCTTAGTTGTGAGGTCTTAGCAAGAGTTTAAGACTGAAAATATAGGTAGCTTGTTATAGATACAGCTTTATTATACAGTTACAGCAATGAGCAAACTCCCAAACCACAGCAAGTCAGCTTTCTTGTTAAGCAACTTCTCCATGTAAAAAGGCAGCAGAAAACTATGGTTACAATACAAAATATGCAGATTTTATGGAAAATACCAAGTAGGCTTAATAGAAAGATTACCTTTATTAATAATCACTCTGAGTAAGAACATGCTATGAATCATGAACTACAAAAAAATTTGCCAAATTCTGTATGATCGAGAATTCTGTAAATTCAGGTACTGTGAGAGAATGGACTAAAAACTTTACTATCTCTTTTAGTATTAGAATAGCTAAATAAACGAAGTACTATGACCAACCCTTAGCATCTTCAAGAATTTATGTCTATGGTACCTTTTGACTAGCTCACCACAGTTGCTGTCTCACACATCAAGAGTCCACAGAAAGTGCATCTTCTTGACTGGTTTTTTTTATAACAAAGTCATGGTGACAACTCCCAAATGATTTTCAATACCTTAAAGTTTCTGTCTCTGCATGTTAATCAACACATATTATGGCCATTCCCCAAGTGATGTACATCATAAATAGGTTTCTAAAATCATTATATTTTCAGTATCTCAGAAATTAATCCAAGTAACTCCTTATACATGGTCATTAAAACTTGGCCAATATACAGACAGCTCTAAGTCCAGCACTGCAGAGCAGCAAGTGCTACACATTCCTTTTTTTGCTTTAAAGCATGCACTTAAATGACCCAGCTTGCATATGAACCGAAAGAGAGTTAGGTAAGAGTTGGGCATAGATGAATGAGAGAAAATGTGCAAGTCACTGAGCCCTGCCTCCTTCAGCTGCAGAAAGCCATGCAATAGGTGCCTGCTACTCTTTCTGTACTCATCACACAATTTATATCTAAGGAGATATTTGAAGTATGACAGTTTTTCTTGTTGTCCTTATGCTACTGGCTCACTAGGATTGAAATAATTTCCTTTCTGAGGAGTCAAGGGTAGTGAAAATACTGGATATTTCACATTCATAATTCTTTTTCATAGGTGCTCAGTGGCTAATACATAGCCACCATGCTTTGGAGAGACAGTTTTTATCCTGATTTAATTTATGAGCCTTGTCCCAGTGCAAATTCTAATTCTTGCAGCTAACACCTGCATGAAGGGATTTTTGCCTTTTACTCCAAATCCCTTGTTTTAGTACACGCCACTACTGGCTTTTGTATTTTTAACATGTATTACAAAGAATCTATCAGCAGAGAGTCGTTCAGGTGAAGATGTGTTCGTTCACTGCAGCATTCCCCAGTGAACCAACAGCAAGACAGCCACTGTGACACTCAGCAATGAGGATGCTGTACCATCCCACTTTTTGATGGCAGAGGCTTTTGTTCTATTTCTCTTTAGAAGGATCCAACTCTATTCTTCTCAGCACACAATATCTAATTCCTCCTTCGGCTCATCTACCTTTCAAATTAACACGTCCCTGATTCCTACTGTTTTCCCTATGGTCTCCTTAAGTGTGCCCTGCTGGACATTTAAATATCTTTCAATAATCACTTTAAATTAGTTCAGTCTTGGTTTATGATAGATTTAAGTGCTAAGACTTCATAAATTAATAAAATATTACATAAATGGAGTAGGCTTATAATGGAAGATCAGCCCTATTTACAGTGATTTTTTTAAAACTTTTTCACAGAATTCTACCTCTCTATTGTTACGTTTCTGCTGCTATTTCTATTGCTGCATACATCAGGAATTCCTTTCTTCTATGAACTGTCCCCATTCTTTTATTATTAGCAGCACGGCAACTGAAGAATATTATTAGCATTAGGAATTGTTTCACAGGATATGTTCCACTGTGCAATGCCATAGAGGAGTTTGCCTGTTTATTTCCACATACAGAGCTGAAGTCTCCTATTGTTAATCATTAGCGAACATCATACTAAAATACTTGCTTTAGTGTAATGTGCTTTAAAATATTTTGTAGGTATTTTTGATGTTCCCATCCTTGTTTCTGAAAGCTGCAGAAACAGCATTAAAATGCAGTTTTCCATGGTACAAGCATTGGAAGACAGGAGGTTTATGGGGGTTTTCATTTTTTCAAAACTTTGTCTTTGTGGAAAGTAATAGCAGAATTCACCAGGTGGTTTTCATGTCTTATTTATATTAAACATTTCCAGACATCTTTAGCAGATGAAGGGCTTTCTCACATGGGAGTGAAAGCAATATTCCCACTGACCACAGGCAGAAACCAGAAGTAAAGAGAGCAATGGTCTATTTCACAAAACTGAGCCAAGCTTGGCTTCAAAATACCGTCATTAGGATGGGTGGTCAGAATTACTTGTAACAGGTCCACGTAAATATTTTCCTGGTTTCTTTTCAGAATTTTCTTTTCTGATCATTGCTAACGAAAAATTCACAATCAAAACGTAGTAAGAAATTAGGAAAAAATGTTTTTATAAGATATACCTATACAGATCAATATTAGAGCTGATCTTTGGGACAAATTCTTTATATAGGCACAGTATTATTAATATTTTAGAAGCATTAGAATTGTCCTGACAGAATTTACACCAAGTAATCCCATTATACTCAGCTTGTCTTTCTGTGGTCTTCAGCATCCAGAAATTGGGAGAAGGCCACATATTTTCTATTTTAATCTTTAGTCCTAGAAGTCTTTAAATCACTTCCATTTAAAATTGAAGCCATATAATTCTGCCTAGGACTAACTAAAATATTTTTAATTTTTTAAGATAATACCTTTTTTGTCCAGCACGAACTTAGGATTAGACTATGTTCTCAACTTTGTTTTAAGAGTCTTACTGCTTATTTACAATGGGATTATTTTAAAAGAGAAGTTAATACTTCTCTCTCTTTACCTCATGCCTATAAATAGAAAATAATAGTTTAATTTATTGAAGTATAAGTCTTTGATGTTTTTTCAGGAAAACCAAGGCAAACCACAAGAAAAAAAAAAATCCCTCAGTGACCATAAGCTAATTCAGTAACACAATACAACACGTACTTAATTCCTTTAAGGTCGTGCATGTTGTGTCATTCTACTTGTCACCAATCTTTTTAACAACACTACACCAGTTCTCCAGAGATCCAAGTCAATTATAGAAGTGGGTGTTTGTTCTAAAAATACACCCACGACTAAATGTCTCAGTGTGTGTGTATACCTTTACTCAGAAGCTTTACTAGGGGGAATGTATACCCTCAAAATGAACGTACAGAAGATGTCAAAATTTAACTCATTTAACTCATTTAGATGCACTCCAAAAGAAAGATTAATTAGCACAGAGGATTTAAACAAAGCATATGTTATTAAAAAATCTAAGCACTTGCAAGCATTGCTGGCTGAAGTTCTTAATTTCTAGAGCAGTACTCTCCGATTTTGCTACAGGTGATTACAGTATCTTGGAACTGTCATAAGACATGGGGCATGTGTTTTAAGAGAGTGCTTACATTAAGAAATCTATTTTAGTATCCTTTTCATTACTGCTGCAGAGAATTCCTGCAAACTGTGAACAGCAGAAGCTTGATATGATGGCTGAGATTATTTTACAATCACATGCCAGTAGTTAACAGCCCCACTCTGGTGTGTTGGACTAGCTGACCTTCATGATCCTATGAATAAGTGAATTAGTGACTAAATTCAACCTTAAATGCTCAAATTTTCTTTTAGAACCATAATTTTCTCGGCGAGGAATTTCTGAAAGAAAACAACCTGGAGATCTCTTTCTGTAAACATACAGCCTTTTTATTCTTCCAGTTCTGCCGTCTATTCTCTTTAAAACTGGAATTCATTGTGCTGAAGCAAAATTGGTCCACAGAGCCTACAAGAGGTTTTCCCGCTTGTACACCCTGGAAGCAGGATTCTCAAGAAAAGGCAATTGTCTATCAAGGACTATTTCTGAAACTCTAGAAAGCATTAACATTAGTTTTCTCTTTCCACTTCCTTAGTGTTCTCTTCCCACTTCCCCTCCCCCATTTTTATATTGCTGCATTCTTCTCAATGACAACACTTTTCATCGCATTTTGGAAAAAGTAATTTAGGATGGCAGCACTTTCCCTTTCTGAGCTGAAACTCAACTTTCTCCCTTCCACATAAAGGATTTCCTAGAAAAGCTTATGTATCGTTAACTTTAGTGAAAGCAAGGGTCTTTTAAGAATGGGTTTGGCCCACTATATAGAGGTAAAATATCATTACAATGTCTAGGATTAAGGTTCAGTAATTTCTAGAGAAAAGTTTAGTGTTGCTTTTTCTAGAGTAAGAATATGCATTTTCTTTTAATCCATCAGGCTTTATGCCTCCGAGTTGCATAATTCTCTGCCCTCATCTCTTCAGTCGAAACAGCACAGTTCAAAACATGCATGCAGATGTCAGGCTCTGAACAAAGGCTGAATAGAAATTAGACTGCAAACACTGGAATGGTGGTTTCCATTCTTCTGAAATTATGAAGGGACAGAAATAACTCTGTATATGGGATCATGCTATTATAAAAATGCCTTCTTTTACTTTCCACTGCACAATGTACTCTTTGTTCACAAGTTTTTAAAGTTTTGATCACATCATCAAGACATTTGTACCAATATATCTCTGGAAAAGTTCAGAATTTGTACCTTTTACTACCAGTCTAGGATAACCTGTGTCCTGCACAGATGAAATATGACCATTTTGTTCAGTTTTAGAGAGAAATAGTACATGTCAAACATATGGGATTTTAAATTAGGTTTTTTTCTACAATGGCACCCGTCTCCCCTTTTCCACATCAGGTTTTAAGTCCTGCCACTGTTGTAGCAGTGAATTTGATGGCAGCATCCATCATGAAATTACATCACAGCCTAGACTAGACGGACCACAGGTTCAAATCAACTGCTTTCTGATAATTTCAAGAATATATTTAACACCTTGCAAACTATAGGAACACTGTTGAAATTTCACCGAACTTAAAAGATACTCCTGTTGTATTTTAGACATTTTCATTGCCAATCCAAGAGTCTGAAGTGTCTGAGACTGGTGTAATTTCACAGATGTAAATTACTGCTTAAATAGAAAAGAATTTACTTCCAAGCACTTCAAAAAACTGATTTTCTGCACATCATCTGCAATTAATGCTGGCTGAATGAATAGGGCAAAAACTTTGTGATGACACCTAGGATGAATAACCAGATTTTATGTCTTTCATTTCGTATCTAAACAACTACAAGTATTGCTGAAGGCAGGCAGAACAAGTTGCTTCAACCTACTGACATGTAGTCAGAAACACGAGAAGCAATAAAAAAGTTTTTTTAAAAAAATCAATTTTCAATTCCCAATAGTAGGTTCCTTGAAGAAAATATGACAGTGGTAAATATATAAATAAAGTGAGATTTACTATTATTTTTTTCATGTTACCCTGCTTCTTTTCTCTTGCTCACAAGTAAGTATTCAACACACCCCAGGGAAGCAATTATTACAACTGAATACAAACTGGAAAAAATAATTTGATTTCTGAGAATTAGAAGGAAATGAGAACTATATTTCTGTCTTGTATTACTGAAGAACCATTTTTCAGATGGACCGAAATAATTAACATTTACTTTTCAGAGAAGACTCTTGGATAGTCCAAGACTGAAAACAAGGGAATTTTACCAGTGAAAATGGCAGCTGTGATTTGAAAGCTGGCACTTTGGTTGCCTCATTTATGATCAAGAATGTCACCTCTGGACCTGAAACTTTGTTCACAAAAAAATGAGCTGCCCCAGTAGTGACATGATCATCATTATGATTCAGGAACATTCTGTAAGAATTATGAGCCATACACACATTTTGTATTAGAAGTACCTTCTGTGGCTTAGAGGACAACCCCTTAAAATCATTCATCTCATACATGAATGATCCTGTTCAGACCCACAGGACAGATATTTCTTGTATTGCAGTAAAACAAGCAGAGTGTGAAAGTCTCAGAAATTACCATTTTTCTACCCTTCTGTATTCCCCGCCCCCCTGCCAATTTCTTTACTTAATCTTTCCAAACCAAGAAAAATATATGTCTGACAGAACCTTTTCCACTGCATGTACACACAGATACCCAACCAGAAACTTGAACATGATGGCTGGCAGTTCCTTCATCAATTACCTTTCTAATTTCTTGAATTTAGTAAAGAGACGTTGCTTAGAGGTCACTAGAGAACAATCATCGTGTTTCATAGGAACTGAAAATGTAGGTGTCATGGTTTAACCCAGCAGGTAGCTAAACACCCCACAGCTGCTCGCTCACTCACTGTCCCCTGCCAGCAGGATGGGGGAGAAAACTGGGGGGGAAAAAAGTAAAATGTATGGTTTGAAATAACAGCAGTTTAATGTCGCTGACCACTTGGCTGTAGTTTAACAGGAGAGAAATGGAATAGAAAACAACAGGAACAACAATTTAGAAATTAGTTAGAACACACTAAACAAGTGATGCATGATGCAATTGCTCACCCACCACCCACCGGCCGATACCCAGCCAGCTCCCAAGCAGTGGTCCCCAGCCAGCTTTATCCCTGGTTTATATACTGAGCACGATGCCATAAAATATGGAATATCCTCGGGTCCGTTGGGGTCAGCTGTCCTGGTTGTGCCCCTCACAAATTCTTGTGCACCCCCACCCTCCTTGCTGGTGGGGTGGGGTGAGGAGCAAAGGCCTTAACTGTAAAGTGTAAACACCGTTTAGCAAGAACCAAAACACCCATGTGTTATCAGCATCACTCTCGTTCTAAATCTAAAACACAGCACTGTACCAGCTACTAGGAAGAAATGATGAAACTAGGACAGTAGGACAACAGACTATTTATGTAACCTCTGCTGTAATTTGACAGCTCTGTTGAGCGCCCTTATTCCTGAGTTGAAATAGGGCTGTGTCCAACCAGTTTGGATCAGGCACAGAACTCGAAGCTCTCAAAACTTAGACAAGTGCTTTACAGATCAGCTATAGAAAAAAAATTAATCTGTCATGACATATTAAAAACACCTCAATTAACTCATAATTAATATTTGTTGTATTTTAAATGTTTCCTTGTATAAAAACAGTATCCTAGAGATTTCTCCCTCATGTATATCTTCACATTGGATCTGGCAATGAAGCATAAACTGGTGGTATCACATCTATTTCCATAGCAACACACCAATTTCTCAAGCACAATCATGGCTTCTACTCTTGCTGAAAGCTGAGAGAAAAGCAAGGTTGAGGAAATGTTTGCCAAGCATTCAAATATGGAGCTAGTTTCAAGTATTCTCTTAAAGTGGATCAAACTATCTTCAGCTAGAATACCAGTAGAAACACTTGCAAACAAACCAACAAGTCTTTGGCTTTTTTGTTGTGGTTTGGGTTGGGTTTTTTTTTAGTTTGGTGGGTTTTTTGTTTGTTTGTTTGTTTTGGGTTTTTTTTAATCAATCATAACATCAAAGTTCCTTAGTTACTTCCAGTGAATCTTAAACAGTGAATGGATGAATACTTCAAAACAGACGCTTGATTTTAATGTCCATTCCCGTTCCTTATACCATTTGTGTCAAAACACAAATTATCTAAATAAAGGATGAGCTCTTCACATGCCTTACCCAGCAGTATTCATTATAAAGCCTTTAGAGGACAGAAGAATACCATGTACACTACATTTTAGACATGAAGTTGATTTAAAATTTTTTGCCTACTGCCAGCATTCATTATTTACTAAACAACACTAATAGTAAATTGATATTCACAACAGCAAAGGTTTCACTATTAGTTAACAAACAAAAAAGCTCTGGAAAAAAGCTACCACATTAATAATGATCATAATTCATGAAGTGAAAACAAACAAAAAAGCACTTAATAGAGTTTTTTTTAGAAAGAAATCGGAACTCTGATGAAATTTTAAAACATTTTTTCCAAGAGTGCCCCATAGAGTATATTTCTCAGAATATATCTTAAAGCTGACAAAAGAAATCATTTGACTACAAACTATTACGCCTTCAATACAGCCAAGCCAATTAGTCACTCTACTCCTATCAGAGCATTTCAAATATATTGTACATTGACAAGCTGCCTACACAATAGCAGTCTTGTGATAGAAAAGTAAAAAGCAAAAGGAGGAAAAATTAATAACACATTGAACACATGCTCTGTCTTCCACAGAGCCTCCCTATCTTTGACAGAACTGCTCTGAATCAAACCTCCATGCTTCCCTTGTTCTTCACTCACAGCTTTAAAATTCCAGCTCACCCACATACCCCAAGAGCCAGTATCAGGTTGTTTTTTCTCAAATCCTGTAACCCTTTCAGAGATTCACAACAGAAATGTCGAGTGTTGACAGACTTCTGCAAGAACCCAATGCTCCTAGCGGCACCCAGCCAGCTCATCTTTAACAGCCAGCCACCCCACACCTAGAGGATTTAATAAACTGCTGTGACTAAAGGAAAGACCTATGTTACAAGATAGGTCTATAACCAAATTAAGATATTTCTGTCAGTCAGAAAAGGGTTAAAAATCAACATGGATCATCTTCTAGTATTATGTATCACACAAACTCCTGCCTAGTTGCTTTAATTCATGGTGTCTGATCTCTTCAAAGGGAAATATCTAGCTGTGTGGAGAAAAAGAGAGCTGACATGATGGCTGAAAGTATTTTGTGATGCAGGTAGGTCATAATTAACAACCCATGCTTTATCTGATAATGATGAAAACTCAACAAAAACCATATGTGTAGCTGAACTTTATTTTTAACTTATCAGAAACATGTTTGCAAGAGATCTGAGCTGTGTTACAAATCTACTGTTTATGCACCCTTCCTATCCCCTCATCTCCTGAGCCATCTCCCCACCATCTCAGCCTCCTATTCCTTCCAGTTTCAGTGCACTACTAAGAACTTGTTCCATCCCATTACTTTAGTTCTCATTGCACTCAGGCCCATATTTCAGGCACGCATTCAAGGTCCAAATTTTACCAGCTCACCCCCACTCATTTCCAATACATTCCCTGCCTAGGAAAGCATTGAGCAGCTGTCTTCACTTTCTTAATTGAAATTCCTACAGCTCAGAACCTCCCTCCTTTCAGACTGCCCAACTCACCAAAGCACCCTTTACTAATGTACTCTGTGCAGTGAAATGTCTAAAAAGTGCAAGTATTTACCTAAGAGATTACAGCAATACTGTCAAAGGACTAATGATTCCAACCATTTGGCTGTAAATCCATAATCTCTAACCTTTTCATATTCTGTCTCACTTTTACAACACAGTACCATTTCTGCTTTTTATTTGCACGCTTCTAGAAAATTATCTTCCACAGGAGGGGATCTAGCAGGGTTTGTTGATGTGAGGTAATTTAGGAGAATTAAAGAGAAGAATAATAGTTCATTTTCCGGTTAGGTCTCTGTACAGAGGATTGATTGAGATAACCTCACTAATGTGAGACTTCTCTTTTATTGACTATCAATTATTTTAGTAATTTCTATGCCAGCTGAAAGACTCAGGGTTAGGAAAATGTATATAGCTTCCTTAATGTACTTTGAGAAAAAACATTGCAAAAACTGCTCAGACAAATAGCCTTCTTAGAGAAGAGGCTATACTGCAGCTGAGAAGAAAAGGGATGAAATTTTCTTGTGGTACTCTCCAGACTCCACAGCACCTACCAATGCCCCCATCACACAATGCATGCAAACCAGCGGAAGCATGAGGCTGAAGACCGACCTGCCATGCTCCATCTCTACCATTCTGTGATTGCCCACTTTTCTCATACATCTGTAAACCAACTCTTTGCCAAGCCCCTGTGTCACATAATTTCTTCCTGGCCAAGGGGTAGAATTGCATTTGTCCTATCTTTTATTTTATCTTTGCTGTCTGTTCAACATATAGGACAAGGCATGTTTGCTTTTACTGTCTCATAGATTTGTTGCTGTTATAGCACTAGATTTAATTTTCTATTTTAAAACATTCCACACTGGGAACTATAAAAATAAAAGAAAAACAGCAGTAAAACCTTCACAAATTAGCTTTGGTTTTGCTTCAAAACTCCACAAACACTCAAATATTTCAGTTGCTGCAGATACAATTGTAAATGTTCATTCATCTTCTTCTTTTTTATTTCAGTCTAAGACTTAGGGCCCTGATCCAACAGCTGTGGTCACCCAACAGCCTGAGAAGGAAGTTAGTATTAGGTTGTTAAAGCAAGGTAATAACTTTATGAAAAATTATTCTCACTGTTCATTTTTCTAAAGAGCAAAATCATTAAAAGTACAGCATAATGCTCTGTAATTATAATCCAAGTAATTTCCCCTGTTAAAAATACATTCTAATTGCTTTAAGTGAAAACACATCATTATAACTTCCCTTGAAAGGGGAACTAACAAATAGATTAGTAAAATCTTACAGTCAGTACATTAAATCATGTTTGTTCATTCAGCTGAGACTAGAACACGTAAAGTATATCTTCTTATGGAAAGACACAATTAGGGAGAATGGCTGGCTCACGGGATTAGCCAAGGGATTTTGAGTTTTCCACATCTAACTTGGTGGTGTGAATCCTCCCCAGCTTGATGTTGACTGAAGCTTATTTGCATCTGCTCCCTGTTCGGTGTCCTACATAAAATGAATTGGTTGTCTTTGCCTGATTCCAAGCTCACAGGTGTCCAGTATTACAGCTACTGACAGGAATTAGCACACCTTTAAGCAATGATAGCAAAGATGCAGAAGATTTAAAAAGTACAGAAAAGATGCTTATGTAATTTGGTATAAGAGGACTACCCAAGCCATGCTTTGAGAAGAGACAGGATGGTGGAATTACTTCTACTTTTCACTGTACTTCTGCCAAATCCCTGAATATGGATGATTACATTCCGGCATGAAACTTTAGATCTCTAATTTCACTAGATCTAAAAATCCCTAGGAGGTAAAATGGCAATACCATTTTTTTAACTCTGAAAGCTTACATTTTCTCATCTTAAAGGGGGATTTTAGCAGTTAAAATATAGTTCCTATAATTAGCATGGCTGTTCTCAGAATCTGAGAGAAAAATTTTGGTGTGTACAATAAATTATTGCAGTTTCTGTAACACCTGGAGTGGCTGTGCAGGCAACCACTACAAGAAGCAAGACAATAACAGGGAGAGTTACAAATTTAATTATCCAGATCTCTTATTATTAACCTTTGGGTGAACAGGCCTACTTCCTTTGGTCATCTCAGTTATTGCATATATACCTTTGTTTTGTGAAATAAGCACTAACTCATGCGAAGAACAGACTAGCAAAGTGTTTTAGTTTCAAAATAGACAAAACTTGGAGGTTTTTGAAGTTACATAATTTTGAAGCAAACAATTGGAAATTTCTCACTTTCCAAACACAGATATTTAGAATCAATTTCCAGTGGTGATGAGCTGCTTCTGCCTCATTTAAGTTATATTTCAGGCTGCTACCATTTTCTCCACAGGCCAGAATCTTACATTGCCCATTGTGTGACTCCCCCACAAACACGTATCTTTATGTGAAACTAAACTTTGCATTACAGGAGATGAATTTTGGAAAGGAAGTACAGGAAAGGAAAAAAATATAAATTAAGTATTTCTCGCCATGTCTAACAAAAACAAAATATTTTTTTTTAAAATTCAAATTGCTAATTAGAAATATCAATTTTCAGCCATTATTTAATTTCTTATATAAACATAATTCCTATAAGAATTGTATTTCTTTAAAACTAATATTAGGAAAAACTTTCCAGCTGATCTCTAATTGTTGTATATGTCAGCTTCACAAATGTCTCAATGTAAGCATTTAATTTCAGTAGTCTTTTATAAGGTAAATAAGCAAACAAAACCAGTCAGATTTGAAACTTAATTTTCTTCCAAGTACTAAATTTGAAACTGTTCTTGGGTTTCCATGTAGTTTTTAAACATTCAAACTATTCAGTAGTTTTCCTTTGGTCTCTTGCATAAGGACACCCTTTTTATTTTTGCATGATCTGCATTTAAAGCAATGGGAAACCTTTCATTTATTCCAGAAGAACACAATCAAGCCCTTATTGTTTATAGGCAGAGATAATAGGCAGAGATACACCGAAACCCTCTAAGAAATGTTGACCCTCTAAGAGTTTTAGTCCACAGAGCTTATGAGTTTGCTCTCTTTAAGAAAAGGAAGGAAAAGCCAAGCTTCATTTTTCTGAAGCATTAATGGGAATCATCTTGTTCTTCAGATCCATGTCCCTCTTTGGATGATAAATGACAACTATTAGGACTCTGGTTTATCATGACACAAACCACAAATCTCTTCAGTGAAAATTGAAAGATGCAGATTTTTCTGGACAGGACAAAGAATGACTGTGCCAAGTTCTGTGAGAGTCCAGTTCAGGAACTAGCACCATATTTCCTACATATTTTTAAAATATAATTAAAAGTAATGCAAAATGCACATAATAAAAACAATGAGATATATATGTAGAAAGTAAAATACAGCAAAGGAGCTGTTGACTTTCTGAATTTGAAATTACTTACTCCGTCCTATGGAGCTTAGGTCCAGAGGAAACAAAAATATTGAGTGTCTATTCACAATACACAAGGCTTATGGAAGAATATATAGAATTTATAGTTCACTGGGCATCTTTTTTAAAGAATCAGCAAAACAAAGACAACATCAAAGAAAAATGACTATGTAAATTGCAGTGGCTTTTAGCTAGACATCTAATTAGTCAAAATGAAAAGTAGAGATGGCAACCTGATTACTTTAGCAATTTGATTTACTCTGACCTGGAGTAGCTTCTGCATATTTTACACATCACCTTTACATCAGAAGGTTTATCTCACCAACAGACACTCTTTTTTATTTTTCT
>VYZT01029059.1:4180-17846 GCA_013400735.1 Pomatostomus ruficeps | reverse complement strand
GGAAATGTTTCTGTAATTTTAATGGATGTGAGACTTATGTACTAGGCAAACGACATTATAATAGAATTTTCATTAATTTGTCTTAAGAATGTCTCTCTTTTCTCCGTTTGTCTGCATGGGTGTGAAAGTCTATTAATAATAAATACTATTATACTGAAGATTTTTATTCCAGTTTTGACCCATTGAGCCAAATGAGAGCTTCTCATGATAAATCAAGTACAGAAATAAAGATTCTGCCTGTGTAGTATTTCAAGTTGCCAGGTCTCAGAGCCTAATCTTTGCTGTAATGATGTGAACAGCGGGTAGTCTAGAGAAGGGCAACAAAGCAAACAGAGAGGCTAATTTGACACATTATGTAAATTTGGGATTGGCTGAAATGTGTACTTCAAAATCTGCATCCTTCTTCCCTTCAGACAATTTTAGCTTCATTTTGGAATATGCTCTTTTAGTAAGAAGAAACCTCTGAATGTCGCATACCAGACCAGAATACAAGCTGTGAATTCCTCTTTTTCTCACCTTTGCTTTCACTTCAGGAGGAACATCCACTGCGTTTTTGCAGCTGCTATAAATATTTTGCCCGTTTGATTTATTGCAATGTTTAATGAATGAGTGGCAGTGGTTTGCTTATCAAGCCACATAGCCATGCAGACCTTTTCAGTAAGACAAGGGCAAAGTGAGCCTTGCTGATGCCTTTTTAAATAATGATTGCTAGAATATAAATGCCAAGTCTAGTTAAAGTAATGTGCACAGCTGGCTGTTAAACCAAAAACATTGCTGCAATAGTAACAGCTCAGAAAAATCACAAGTGGAGCAAGCTTCATAAATTCAAGTGAAAGGAAAAAGAAGCGTCTGGAGGCAGCTTAATTGCTGTTCAAGGACTTCTGCTGAGTCTTCCAGAGGCAATAGCATGCAGTGGGATGTATGTTGTGGGTTGAGATGACATGTTTTACTTAGCTTCTCCATGGGACAACAAAGTCAGAGGATTTTGATTTGCCTAGTGGAAACAACACTGGTCATTTAAGAAAGTAGTGATCTTCTTGGATAGTAGGCAATCAGGGATGGAGTGCAAGGGAATGTCCTGGGCAGCAGATGAGTCCTGTCCCCGGGACTGCCACTGCATGAGGTGTGGTCCCACCATTGAAATTCATTGTCAAGTCTTCTTTCCAGTTATTTGGCAGAGAAAAAGTTTTCCATGCTGAACGGGAGAACATGTGTCTAGATCAGCGTAGCTTTGTACATCAGTTTTGAATTATTTGGGAAGATATATATCAAGGAAAAGCAATTAAAATGCAGCATGATTTGTAACTGGTTTTCTTTGTGATCTGCTTTAAAATATGGATGTGACTAAGATTTGTTGAATCAGACATGTATCTGAGTAAAACTGGTGTTAGACTGCTGATTTACCTAACAGCTTAGTTGGAGTGACTTAATTTTGGGCCTGGATTTCTGAATATGAAAAGATGCATTAATAACCTTTTTATTTGTGCTACAGCTGCTAATGAAAGACAACTATAACAAACTATAACAAATGAGAAAAGACTGAGCAAGCAAGAGAACATTTGTGTTCTCACTACTACATACAGAGAGTAGCCACTCTCAGCTGTAAATACTACTGCGCTATAAATCAACACATTGGACATAGCTATAGGCTCTTCTTAGACGGTATATCAATAAAAGTGTATTGACATACAGATTTTTTTCATTCAGTTATAACTGTGTGTAGAATTGTAACAGCAGCAGTTTAACTGCTAAACTGAATGCCAAATATTGTTCGCAGGAGAGAGTACAAATGAGGTAGAACTCTACTGGCGATTTGAAAAGAGTACATATATCTTTTGTAGGATGAAACCAAAAATACTGGGAGGAACTGTTCTGTGGCTTGATGTTGGTTGAGCAATTATAATGGCCAGAGTTTCCCAATTAGGATGTTATGGTTGGGCTGTTAAATCTTTTTTGTAGACATTAAAAAGCCCACTTTAATGCTGACATTCCACCTTATCCCCCAGAAGGAGGATGACTTACAGATTTTTAGAGACATAAAATTGGTCTTAGTGCCTGATACTTCATGTATCATGTTTTTGTTTGTCCTTTGATGATTTATTTGAAATGCTATGTCTGTATCCATTCCTTAATCTTTGGAGAGAGATAATGTGAGAGATTATGATTTATGAGTGGTGAAGTAAATTGATAGTATGTTTGTCTAGTGTTTATAGTTTCCAGTGGTTTGGTTAGTAGCTGCTGATGGCATTTGTTTTCTTACTAAGCATATCCAGATACAGTGCACTGAAAATGCATCACACCATAAAAACATGTGACTTCTCCTTCTTTTTTTTTTCCGCATGAAATGATAATTTTCCAAAGGCAACTTACAGCTAAGGAAGAATAGCAGCTTTGAGAAATAGAATTGTGAAGAGACTGATGGTGTTTAGTGAGGTATTTGGGTTTTATGTAAAATGCACATTAATATTCAAGTTCCGCCACACAGAACATTAAACTATATAGAGAGGTAAGTTCATCACAAGAGCTCATTCTGAATTCACATTATGATTTTAACAGTCTCCTGATAGCCAGATGGAATTAAACAGAGGGGAAAAAAAAATCTATCTTGTTGAAATCAGAAATGAAGACAATCTGTCAAATCTAAACACAGAGAACTCTCTTTAAAGCTGGAAGTGGTGTCTAATTCTGTGATTTTGTTCCAGTGCTAGTTGCTACTTTGAGTGAAGTATGCCATGTACTTTACAAATGCAGTTTGTTTTTCTGTATAAGTAACATTCATAGTGAGTCATATTCGCATTGAATGCCCAAATTCCTCAAATTTATTAGAATTTTTATGGGATTTTTTTTAAGACTTTGGTTTTATATGGCTGAGCAGCTATAAAACTAGATTAAAAATTCAGCATTGCTAGTTAATTGGGACTGATTAGAAACAGTACGTGATTTTGGCTTTGTTCCCTGTTTGACTGGGTCTCATTCAGTCCCCCTACAGAACTAGGGGCATTCCATAAAGTAACTGGCAGTTTGAATTCCTGGAAGAATAAAAAAGGCTTCTGGGGAGTATTACAGGACAAATATATGGAAGATTTACATGAAGAAAGACTTTTCTTTCCTGAATCTTAAGAGAAAGAAAAAAAAAATCAGTATCAGCTTTATCCTGTGATATTTATGATGGGAATATATAATTTTGGTATAACCATTATTAACTGTTTTAGCCTAAAAAATAGGTTGATGAGTCTTAAAATACATGTGAAGAAAATTTGTAAAATACAGTTTTGTAATGAATATATGTGACTAAATTCTTACAGTCACTGAGAGTGGGTGCATTTAATGCATAGATCAGCTTACTTTTTGTGGTCAGAGGGTTAGTAAGAGGAAGAAACTAATCAGTGATTTTTTTGAAATAATTTGTATTATATTCTGAAATATGAAAAGATGAGGCTTAAACTAACAAATATTTCCAGCCATCCCTGGGAATAATTTTTAAACCACCAAAGTATGGATTTTTTAAACTTATTTTTCAAAATGAGTATGGCATTAAAAAAAAAATACTGCTTTCCTTTTAAGTATTCTGTTATGCTACAGAAATTACCCTGTTCTGAGGGTTCTGTTTAGCATGAACGATCTGGTGGGAAAGCAAAGAACCCATGAGTGGAAGCTCCTCTTCTCTTGTTTCGGTCGGGAAAAATTAAGTTTTTCAGTAAACTCTTATCTTTTCTAATGAAAGCAGGATTTTAGTTACAATAGTGAGCAAGCCATCAAAGCTGGTTTCTTTAGAAGAAACACCACAGTCTCTTTTCTTGGATGCTCTATAGTTGTATTTTTAGTCTATGAGTGTGGTGGGGAGGAATATTGATTTTTAAAAATCATTTTAAATTCTAGCAACACGCATGTATCAAATCTCATAATGTGCCCATGAAGATATTTATTTAAAGCAACGTTTTAATCTCATTTCTTTAAAGGTAATTCTGTACCTGCATTAGAGAATATTAAGTGTTGTATTTTCAAGGGCTTATTAAATATTCAGTCATTTTCTTTTTCTGTTGTCAAGTGTGTCAAGGGCAAACCTTCTGTGTCCTGGAATATAACTCAAACTAAATGAATCTTAAAAGCTGCTATTAAATGATCACGTTAGAAAATATACATTACACAGTGAGGGGAGTTGAAAGAGGAGGTGTTGAGATCCAACCCCAGAACAAGTTGTATCCAGACAAGATGCAAACTTTATGGGAAAAAGCTGAAATATTGTGAGAGATTTTATTCAAAACTTTAATGTGAAGCTAGAAGTAAGAATGACTGTGACTATTAACACTTCGCTGTGTATTAACCCTTTCACTGACTATGACTTGTCTGTCTTGGAACACTAAATAACTGTGTAGAACTAGCCTATTTTAAGGGTGTGGGATAGACAGAGGAAACTTGTTTTAAATATGGAGTAGTATTCGTCTGATTTTATGAGTATGTATAATACACCTGAGTGTGAGGATCAATTTCTAGCTCTGTTGTTGTTTTGTTTGGGCTCTGTCTAAGCTGTTAAGCCTTAGAATGGCTGCAGTAAGGTCCTGGCTCCATCACAGGACAATGGCCAGTCCTGTGTCTGGGTTTGCTTGGAAAGGAAACGTGTGTGTGTGTGTGGGTTAGATGTTAGCCACAGAATCCTCTGACCATTTGCCTTTTCCTGCTGTGAAATCCAGACATGACCTATGAGATAAGACTGTTGTCACAGTCTGTTTTAGCCACAATTTTTGTGATCTTAATTTTTCAAGGCACTTGAGGAGCTATGTGCAAGGTAAAAATATGACTTTGAACTCATAGAAGTCCGCTAATCCACAGACTGCTCAATTTGGTGTTCTAGAATTGGTTATCAATTTTGAAATTGCTTTAAACTCTGAGCTACTCAGTCCCCTCTGAGACACTGAAATCAAAGTAAGAATCATAAGGCTTCCTACTTCCAACAACTTACCTGCAGGTACCTGACACTCACTTTAGATTTGTGTGCTTCATTGCAAATCAAGTTATAGATGATTAATCCACTTACTGTGAACATTAGTAGAACTTAGCAACAGAGCTTGGCTGGTGATCCTGCCGACTAGACAAGCTGGGAGATGGAATCTCTACTGTCTGAACATGTGATGCTGACACACAAGAACAAAATTGGGTGCACACTGCCTTCAAACTGTGAGCAGAGGGAGTCAGCAGCCTGCTGAGAGCTTTAACTGCTTGATGAGGAATGTTCTCCGTGCTGTGTATTACATACTGAACATTTTTGTAACTTTTAACTGCTCTCTTCTGGCAAAAATGGACTGAACTTTTTATTAATTCAATTTGTATTAATTTCAACTTCTAAAACAGTGGCTCTAGAGTGTGTCTACAACCATTCTGTCACTTAGAAAAATGGTTCCCTCAGGAGGAAAAAAGAAAACGTAAATGAAGAAAGTTAATTTTATCACATCCATTGAAACAAACAAGAAACAATTATTAAAAAAAAAACCAGCCCTTTTAAGGAAAAGAGAAAAGGATCATGATTACTTGGATATTATTTGAAAACTTTTTTTCAGCTTTTTTTGAAGACTTTCAAAAACGTATTTGGGCTGCAATCTTTGGTTTAAAAAGGGGGTGAATAAGCTATTTTGCACTCTACCAAGGCTGAACTTGATCAACTACTCAAAACGGAAGTTTTCAGAACTTCTCACAGTTAAAGGTTGCTAATGATTGAAACAGAAAATTGTCTCTTGCTGTAAGCTTTCTGAAACAATGATCAGGCTAACTCCTTTTAGATTTTTGTGCTTCATAAAAGAAAAAAGGAAACAAAGAAAAAGTTGTGTGTGCTACCCTGGTTATTGTGGACCGAGGAACTACTGCAGGACTGAGGAATAGAAGTTGGTTGGTCACATCCACCAGACAATCTGTGAGTTCAGATCTGTACTGACTTTGTCTGAAATATGGTGCATGCCTACATGAACAAAAATGGACATATTTTTAGAGGCGAATTACTTTCGAGAAGCTGGAATTAGGATGAAGGAGAAGGAAAACATAAAGTGAGGATAGGACATGACTTAATTTAATTTCTGTCATTACAGATGTATATGAAGAACATGCTAGAGACTTTTCAATGCATTGCCTGGTATTATGTAATATAATACTAAGGAAGAATCTTTGTTAATGTAAGGTTAATCCCTAAGCATTTTTTGTTTGACTGATAAAATATTCCCTCTTACATTGATCTTTGCATGTTCTTCTTGCATGTTCTCTGAACCCTCTGATAATTGCGGTAACATTGTAGCTCTCTTGTGCATGAGGCTTCATCTTGCTAGGTGATATTCAAGTGATCCTGATCCAAGGAGCTGACAGTTTAAAACCAAATGCAACAAGAGATGAAAGGAATGTGTGTTTTTGCTCAAAATTAGTGATGCCATGCATATGCAAGGCAAAATGTGTGCATCTTATTGTTTTGCATTTCTGTGAGTGGTTATTGTGGGCTTACCAAGAAATCTGTCACAAGATTGATAGTGTTTTCTTGTCTTTGTTCTAACCTCTGGAAGATGGCTGTCTTTAGGATAATGGAGCAAGATGGTAAATTTTGGACATGACTGAATGTCTTTTTCCTATAAGGATAATAAAACACTGAATGTAGGTGCACAGCTAAAAATTTCAATCTGCCTTGCCAAGTGCCAAGTGCAATGTCAATGCAGTGTCAGTGTTAAGCAAAACAATAATAAATAGCTTGTCAGGCAGTTCTACCTGTAGTTAATCTCTTGGTATTTGACATTTTTTTAAGAAAGGTTCTGAACCTGAATGGACTCTGTTTCTGAAATACAGTCCAGAAAACGGTGGTAATTATTTGCATACTGTTAGATTCACTGCACTGTTGAAGGCACAGGTAAACCTTATTATATCTGAGTTGTTGGCAAATTATATAGTTGTTGGTAAATTTTACTTTGGCTAGGATAAATGTAGTTTTCTTTTATTTTCAGATAAAAAAAAATCACAGTTGTCTGAAATCACCAAAGTGTTGCTGTTGAAGAGGTTGCCCAATATTTTATCTGTCAAAAGTTCCCTCACAAATTGCAAACTACAGTGCTGACTTAGCTTCAGTGATTCTCAGCCTCCAAAGATTTGTTTGCTTTTTCCATCCTTGAGTGTGTAGAAGGATTCTGGAGGATGCTCTGGGAGACACCCAAGGGTCATTCTTAGCCCACCAGTGGCATAGAGTCTGATAAATTCTCTGTCCGTCTTGTGGAGAGGTTTTGCAAAGACCTGCTGAGATTAATTCACTTAGGTTATATAAATTTCGTTGTATTTGCTGACTCTAGTTGTCTCACACAAGACTGAGGCTCTTTTGTGTGTGTTGGTGTCAGGTGCTGTAAGCTATGAACATGCAGCAATTCTGTAGTTAAGGCAAAGACAGAAAAGCCTGTTCAATAAAAAGCAGACAGTGTAAGCTTGTTTGCGTAGCTTGTGGCTAGAAGTCCAGACTGGATGATAAGTGTTCAGTTTAGTCCCTGAGTCAGTCCTTTTTAAAAGGTAATGGATTTAGCGTGTTTGCAATTGTAGGGCATGGTGTAATAACTTTTTTTTACTGGCTGAGGAAAGGAAACCATAAGCAAGCTACGAATATCTGATATAGGTAGTTATATGGGATTTTTCATAGATCCCTCTCGTGAGTCTGAATGTAATAAATTTGCCAGGCCTGCATTGCAAATTTAAGTTTGTTTCCAGAATAAAAGGAATTCTCTCTACAGGTTGTAGAGACAATATTTTGTTGTCTAACCAATGTTCAGTGTTAGAAAAATGCAACCACTCAGTATTGTACAAGCCCAAATGAGTTCCTGTGGCACATAACACTAAATCTGAATGCTAATTCTGAGTTCAGTCATTGATATCCAAAGAACACAAAATCAGTTTTGTCACAGTGTTGTATCCTGGATTAAAGTGTCAGAAAAGAGGCATTCCTTCTTATGGCTGTTATTTTGTCTGCCTTGCAAGTAGATTTTTTTCCAATGAGATTCAAGATTTCAGTGTGACATATAGGCACTAGATATTTTTGGAAACCTGTTTAGGCATTTTTTGCCTCTTTGGGTCCCTAACACTTTCAAAAACCTTCATGTCTCCAGGAGGCTTTTTTACCCAGGGTAATATTGGCTATAAATGTCTATTAAGATGCAAATACAAAATAAAAAATACTGTTATTTGTATACCACACCACTGCTGTTCGAGTGCTAGCTAGTATGATGGTAATGTCATTGAAAAGAAGTTAACCATTGTAGCAAAGGAACAAGTGACCTCAAAACACCTTTTCATTTGGTGTATTTTACTCAGTGTAAGAAAATCGATCTCCTGCTCTAGCTGTTTGGCTCTGTGTTAATTTTTGAGATCCTGTCCTGGATGTTCTCTGTTATTCAATGCTTGACTGTAATGACTGAAGAGCAGGCAGTATATGTTTTTTAAGCCCTAAATAATTTCCTGTGATTGCTGTTTCTAGGTTATTTATCTGTGTTTTATCAATTCACATGCCTCTACTAGAACTGAATTTGTATTTCCCTTTTTGTTCAGATTGTCCTGGATTTGTAACTTGCTTAGCAGGATTGTGGACCCTAATACTGTGGCAAAGCAGTGTGTGAGGTTCTGCAAGGTTTACTTTAAGTGCTGCCTAAGAGAAACAGTGATGAATGACTACAAACATAATAGGCTATGCAACCAACCCTACCTGTAACACAGAAGGTATTTTCTATTGGTAAATATCCTGTATTTGTGAATTATTGAAAATCCAAAGGAAACCCAGAGTTGGGATTTACTCCTAGATCCCTCTGAGGTGCCCCTCAAGACAGGTGTGAATTCTGATCCATAATCTCAAGACCATTAGGGTCAGCCCCATTTTCCCCTGTGTGAGAGGTGAACATCTTTAAATATTGCTGTGGTTGGTGGGTACAGGGACTGTTTGCAAGGAACCTTGACAACTGAATCAAATTCAGAAAATTTAGCACAGATTAAAGAATTTTTTGCCACTTTCCTAATGTCGTGGTGTCCATTGCCAAGATTTTTCCCGCTCCTGGACTTCTGGCCTACGTATGAGGGCTGTCTGCTGCTCTTCTCTGGCTTAGGTGGAATTTTTTATGCATATGAATTTGTCAGCCATTTGAGGATGAATGAGTAAAAGTTTTACTACGAACACCGACATTGTTAGTATTAATGTGAAGAGCTGTGTGGTTCTGATGTCTCTTTTATCTCTTTGTGTTTCAGTTCATCGCTTTTGCCTCTTTATTCTTCATCTTAGTTTCAATCACAACCTTCTGCCTGGAAACACACGAGGCTTTCAATACTATTATAAACAAAACTGAGCAGGTTATCAATGGGACAGAGGCTGTGCTACAGTATGAGATTGAGACAGATCCTGCACTGACATATGTGGAAGGAGTCTGCGTGGTATGGTTTACATTTGAATTTTTAGTACGAGTTATTTTTTCTCCCAACAAACTTGAATTCATCAAAAACCTCTTGAATATCATTGACTTTGTGGCCATCCTGCCCTTTTACCTAGAAGTGGGTCTGAGTGGGCTCTCCTCCAAAGCTGCTAAGGACGTGCTTGGTTTCCTCAGGGTGGTAAGGTTCGTCAGGATCCTCCGGATTTTCAAGCTCACCCGGCACTTCGTGGGCCTCAGGGTGCTGGGCCACACTCTGCGAGCCAGCACCAATGAATTTCTGCTGCTGATAATATTCCTGGCGCTCGGTGTTTTGATATTTGCCACTATGATCTACTACGCAGAGCGGGTGGGAGCCCAGCCTAATGACCCGTCAGCAAGTGAACACACACAGTTCAAAAATATCCCTATCGGCTTCTGGTGGGCTGTAGTCACCATGACCACGCTGGGATATGGGGATATGTATCCAAGGACTTGGTCAGGCATGCTGGTGGGAGCTCTGTGTGCTCTGGCGGGAGTGCTCACCATTGCCATGCCTGTGCCTGTGATAGTTAACAATTTTGGGATGTACTACTCCCTGGCCATGGCAAAGCAGAAACTGCCAAGGAAGCGAAAGAAGCACATCCCTCCTGCTCCTCAAGCCAGCTCACCTACCTTCTGCAAGACAGACTTGAATATGGCCTGCAACAGCACACAGGGTGACATCTGCCTGGGCAAGGACAACCAGCTGATGGAACACAACAGATCATCAGGTAGGACCCCACTGAAAATGCATGTCTTCTGAAAACACTTTATAGACCAGTATGTTTGGTAGGGGTCAGAAAGCAGCCAGTCTTTCTGCCAGGAGGAGATATAGCTCCCACCCTTCTCCCCTCCAACATTTGCGTGTGTCAGTCTCATAGAGGACAAAATAGGTATAGTGATGTTCCCAAACCTCTATGTAGCTGGTCTATACAGTTTTGCTTGCTCTGTTGAGAATGCTTTCCTGCTGATGATATCAACCTTTTCTTTTGCCTGTTGTTTGTTGCGTTATATGGATGTTTCTTGTTTTTCTGCATGACTGTGACTATTTGAGCAGCCACCGTGTCCCACCCTGTTGGACTCCATGGTGTTTTGCCTCAGTGTCTGTCTCTTGTGTCAGCTTTGCCTGTGCCACATCGTGGCCTGTTAAGCAAGATCCTACAAAGGAGCAGTCATTTAAAAGGACCAGGTGCTTTACATCCAAAGCCCAGCACTCAAAGGAAATAGGAAGAAATTTTCTTTCTAGTTTTCTTTCCATTTGGCATTCTGCTTCCCTGGCTAAAAGAACCTCCTTCATCTGTGTTAGATGAGACATTGCATGATATTTACTACTCATTAAATTATACTAGCATAGCTGATGTAAATCTTGTCAAGAAAAAAGAAAATGACAGCCCTCAGCACCATCATCACTATTACAGTTGATTTTTGTAATTTCTATTACCTTATTTTTTAAGAGTTCCAAATGATGAATAAGGAGTATTTTGTGCTTTACTCAGTGAAATTGCATATCTAATGACAGCCTCAGCCCCTCCAAGCCACTGCTCCATATTCCAAATCTGTTGCAATTAAAGAGTAAATTTTACCTCTCAGTATAATTAAAACAAATAGTTTAGCAGCAAGAATATTATTTTTGTTTCTTAAGCGTATTTATTCTTAAGCCAAACACAATCTGTTTATAAAGCTCACATACTGGTCATTTGACTCCTGTTGTAAAGCTGCTAAAGAATAAGAAGAGGAAAACCACTCATGAATGGTGTAATTCAGTAATTGGAATTTAGTTTTTAAAAAGAAGAGTCTGGAAAATCAGTCTCCGAACAATATCATTCTTTGGTCTGTTACTGTGTTGCTGAGTAGCATTTATGTTCAAAGAAGCTCGGTTTCACTCTCCGAGTTACCATTCACAAAGTTAACACAGTTTTTTGAACATCCTAAATATATTTAAGAGGATGGAAACGCTCAAAAAGAGTCAGACTGACAATAAAATATAGTTAGTTTTTCAGTGCTTTGACTGTACCCACTCTGAGATAACATCTTTAAAGTGTTAATGATAACAACTTTTTCATGCCATCAGGCCCCACTAAAGGTATTCTGAATGGAGAAGGCTCAGTGTGATCACTCTATCTCTTACTAAGAGACACTTTTTTTTTGTATCTACAGCTTTATTTACAAGGGGTTATAATCCTTGAAGTAAGAGAGAAAGCAGACATGCAAGAAGGAGCCATTTTAAAATGTTTCTTTCCAGTAGTGCTACCCCTCGCATCATGCACTGTAGCTTTATTTCTGGTAGAGAATGTTATTAGAGTCACTATGAATTATGTGCAAAACTTCAAGGCTGAATTCTGCCCTTTGCATTCTCAGTTCAGAAAAAACCTTCTCACGTTTAAATGCAAAGGTAAAGCTGAAGTTATGTGTTGTACTGAGAAGAGATTTTTTCTTGAAGTGTGGCCTTTGAATTTGAAGTAGTAGATAATTTTAAAAGAGGATGCTTTGGGAGTGACAAATCAGGCGAGGTACAAGTTTTGCCATTGGACAAAATAAAGTACAGAGACCAAAGACAGCATTTAATGTTGGATACTTATGACAACAAGCAGTGTAAGTGTAATAAATATGGAAATGAAAGCTGAGTGTGTTATTAACCAGTGTATAGTGCCAAATGTTGAAAATACAGCCCTTCTGGGTGAGGGCTTGTCTTTAAAATGTTAAACAATATAGTCTAAACAAAAATGCCTAACATGACCTCCTGTTAGCAAAAATGATAGCCAAAATAGTAAATAAGTGTTTGAAATATCCAAGGCTAACTGTATTCTGACAAGTTACAGTCCAGAGTAGGTAACTAACTAGCCTTGGTTTGACTATTTCTTAGTTCATATTAGTTTAATCTAATTTTATATAAATTTTAGAAGAAGAAAAGATTATTTGTTCTTGAACAAAATGTATACCTTTTGCCATTTTGTACTGATTAATGATGAATTGCAACCTTGTTTTCTTCTAATGATTTACTTTATAACTACTTTTTGAGTGATGGGAATATCTGGCATTCAGCATAAGCTCTTTGTGATGTCTCATTTCCTCATTCATTATTGTCTGTAAATGGGCATGGTGCTTTAACCAGTGTTATCAGGTGAAGACAGTGCAGGAAGTGAGCAGCCACTCTCACCTGGTGAAAGGCTCCCTCCCATCAGACGTTCTAGTACAAGAGACAAAAACAGAAGAGGGGGAACCTGTTTCCTACTGACAACAGGTGATTACACGTGTGCTACTGATGGAGGGATCAGGAAAGGTATGGACTTCTTTCATTAGATCGTAAAAGGTTACTCAGCAATGTGCTTGTGAAAAACAATCTCAGAGTAAAATGATGTGCACAATGCTCTAAGAGGAAAGACTGTACTCACAATGTATCTTTTTTTCTTTAATCCTAGTCATTCTTTTCCTTTTAGAAACACTCATCCCCTTTAGTCTTCAAAAAATGTACTTGATGTTGGACCCTCATTTCACTTGTGTCTTCATTTGTCTGTAATCTCTAATGGAAAAGTCTGAAGTTCAGACCTTGCTCATTCAACCACTCATCATTCAATATGATTTGTCATTCTAAAAGACAAATGAATCATATTATAACTTTGGTCTGCTCTTAATTTATTAAAATTTTCAGCTGAATACACCTTAAAAGTTGAAATGTCAGAAGTAAGCAACATTTTTGTTTTGAAAACAAAAAGGCATATCCTGAGATGCTATTTAGATTTCTTTTGAATAAAAGCTTTAAGCTTATAAAGCCAAATTTTTTTTTCTTGACAATATACCACTGATACTAAAAGATGACAGTCTACTTCAACCATAATTCAACTATGTAGTAAAACTATGCTTGACCTTGCAAGGTGCTAAAAATGTCTTTCTAGTTATTTAGCTTCTTCAAGTCTGGTTCCTCATTGGTCAGTAGGATGGGTGCCTCCAGGTGGACTTTGCAAAACTGTTTCTTACTTGTATCTCCCACATCAGCTGGCTGTGGCTGCAAACCTAACATCAGGACATAGCCCTAAGGTCAGCAGTGCCAGTGGTAGTCTTCCCATTTCCTTAGATAGAAACTGCTTTTATTTCTTGGCAAATTGTATTCTTATGACATTGTATCATTCCGACAGATTTCACATTCCCAAGTGCTGATGTGTAGTTGTTCACCTCAGAGTTCATCTGAAGTAGCCATGTGGCACTGAACAAGCATTTTTGCCTGACATTTT
>VYZT01029010.1:221-13186 GCA_013400735.1 Pomatostomus ruficeps | reverse complement strand
CCCTGCGGTGACAGGCACCGCACATCGCCCGGTCCGCGCTGTGCCCAGCGGCGCTGCCGCAGGCCCGCCGTGCCCGCATCCCGGAGCGCAGCCCCGCGGCCGCACCTCAGGCCGCCCTGGCCGCACCTGTTGGGCAGCGGGGCCGACTTACAGGGGACACCGACTTGCGTGCTCGGGTGGCTGGTGTGTGCTGCTCTTGTGCAATGCTTTTCCGCTTCCTTCATCAGGTGACTTATTAGTGCTGTTCTTTTCTTTGAGTCTTTTAAAGTCTGTGCTGGATGTCACCTTCACGTGTCGGCTGGGAGTGACAGAATCTCTCCTCTTTCCGTAGTTTAAGGAGTTAAATGTATCCTCCCTCCAAGCTGCACAGCCAGGGTCTGCTTTGCTCGCTGCTTGTTACTTAGTTCGCCCGCATCATTTTGTAAATGATGCAGTGTAATTACACTTTTTCTGGATATGATTTTACACAGATGTGTTGTATGTTTAAAGCTTCATTTCACACTGTCCTATCGCTTTGGTAAGTCATCAATGAAGGGATTTGGAGAGGAGAAAATGAATCCTACTTCTGCGCAGTATTTGTGAATATAGGGAGGAAATCAGGGAAATCAAGTATTTTTGTCAGTCCAAAAGGATGGCAGTGTTCAATGCAAACAGACTGGAATTTCCTGCTTCCGAAGTTGTTCCCTTTTTCTTCCCNTTAGATACAGGGGAAAAAAAAAATAGAAGAGCCATAAACTCTTGGATGTAGCACAACCAAAACTTTATTTTGTGTACTAACGCATCTTTGCATAAAGGACTAATCTCCACTGTCTTGCAGGGACCACAAGTTCCTGAAACACTTCAAAACCATCAGCAAATTAAGTAATTGTAAAGTACTCGTAGGCATCTGTTTGTACATGATTATCAACTTGGGCTTGTGTAGATTTCTTGGTGCTGTGAAACTGAGCATAGTTTTGCATTTCTTCAGAATGGGGACTTATAACCCAGCTTTAGGATATCGTAGAACTTTAAAGGTTTTTAAAAATATTTCAGTAGTCTAAGTTATGGCTGATTTTGGTGAGAATCACTATAAATCACTGCTCGGATTTTCCTGCTAAATCGTAGTTTGCTGCTTCCAGCCCTTTAAAAGCTACTTGGAAAGCTTAGATACAATTTAGAGAGTGAGCAAAAGAACTGGAAGATTCATGTAGGAGTATATTTTCCAAATTATATGTTAAGAAAAAAGTGACCAGCAATGTTTAAAAAAAATAAAAAAAACAGCTAAAACAGACCAATGAAATCACTGCACCTTTTCTTTTTTCTTTTCAAGGGTGGTAGATAAGCCTGGTAAGAGATATTTGCATGCATCTTGCTTTTTGTCTTTGTATTTTGGTAAACAGTGGTAGTGCAATGATTTAGGAGAGAATGAACACTGTGAGACCTCTTCTGACGACTATCATGGGAACGAAAAATGCTTTTCTTCAGTACAGAGTCTGCAAGGCAGCAACTAATAAAAAAAATATAAAACGGTTTGGAAAATGAAACCAAGAAATATTTCTAGAAATGAACAGCTCAACCATTTTTAGCCATCTAGAGGAAACTCAAGCAATAAAAAGCAGCATGAGGCAGTGCTTATCAGAGCCTGGTGTCTGAACAGCATTTGCAGTTCCGCTTTTCCCCCACCCCCAGAGCCAGCTTTTTTTTGTTCTAGTAGGCAAAATTAGGTCTGATTTCTTAGGTTCATGCTAATATCAGTATTACTGGTGGAGTAAAAATGGATGGTTAGGGCAAATAATGTGAGATTGGTAATGATATTCTCACAGCCAGAAGCTGAAAATGAGCTTCATTTGAAGGAACATCCTGAGCTCTGTGAAATACTAGGGCATTGAGCATGATTCAGAAATACTTCCGCAAAAACATTCACGGTAGCCAGGTCTAAAGCCATGCTGTTGCCTAGTTGTAAGATGAGCTCTAAATGTTCGGGCAATTTGGTTATAAACCCTTCTTGGCCATCCTTCTTGTAAAATGCTTTATAACCAGAACATGCCAGAGCCACAGTTGCCATCTGTCTGATACAGTATCTCCTAATAGGCCACGTCTCTCCCCTTATTTTTTAATGTTCCCCTGGTGGTTTTATAGTAGCAGAATGCAAAGTTGAAGCAAAACAGCCTCTGGCATAATTGCAAGCTGCATAATATGTCAGGAGGAAACAGTTGCCGGGAAAAAATGTATCAGGTACGAAGAGTATTTAACTTTGTTCCTTAACGTGTTCCTAAGAGACCTGTCCTCTGTTCTTTTTGGTTATAGTTACACAAGTGACAAAAAAAAAGGCTGGAATGTTTTTTTCTTCTGGAGAGACATATTATTCATCTGATATATTCTTACTCAATTACTTCTGTATTTTTTCTAGACACAGATCAGTCACAGTGTGTCAATTCATTACCAGTAGTTGCAAATCTTTCCACATGGATATGATCTTCCAGTGCGCTCTGTATTAAAACTGGGTATTTGGCAGAAGGGCTTAATGAGTTGTGCATAAAAAAAGTGTAACAATGTGTGTAGCACTGGGTCAGGCCGGCTAGGCCAAGGAGCCCAAAGGAGAGCCAAATAAAAGACCACACAGAGACAGCAAACGGAGAGGGCAAAAAGGAGAGAGGGCAGAACCCTCTGCCTTTATTTATATGTTTTTACAAATCACCATGGATTGGAGGTAGAAATGACCACCTCTCAATTCCATTGGTCAAAGCATCTGTCTATCATATTTCTCCATCTAGTATACTGGAATGATAACAACACAGACAATTAGCAAAACATAGATAGTTGTTAAGAAACCATGGCCATGTTTACAGAACAAGTGTGAGAAAGTATCACAGCAAAGAGAAACACTGAGAAACTGCAAAACTCAGGACAACAAATGTGTGCTTTTAAGACAATTCCTGACCTTGATAAATTTCAGGGAGGAGATTTTTATACCTGCCTGGGTGATCTGTGTCCTTTGTGTGAGGGGAATGGGAGCATGCTGATGTGATCCCGGTTACAAAGAGACTGTCTACAGCTCGGGCAGGAATTGCATGTGTGCTCTTGTCACCCAGGCACATGATGGAGCTTCCCTGCTCAATGAAAGGCTTTGGTTTGCTTTAGTGGCAATGCGGGTAGAGAGATGGGTATCCTCTTAGGAGGAGGAAGGTTTATTTATGGTTTTGAATGTGACCTTAGAGAAATGGTATATTTCATAGTTCTCACAGTACAAGAAATAAGCGATATAACAGTTAAATCTAGAAAGAGTGGTATAAAGTAAATACTGTGCTTTCCTAGTTTTCTTTCTTTTTGTTTTGTTTCATTGTTTCCATTTGTTTGTTTTGGTTTTTTTTTCCCTCTCCAGTATGTACAAATATGTACTTACCCCAGTAAATTAAGCCACAGTGCCTTCAACTCTAAAACAGCTCAAAATGCCACTGTAGTTTTCAAGGCTGGACTTTGACTGTAAAAGATATCATAGCAAGTTTATCTCAGAGGAGAACCTATATGTTTTATATCACTCTTGTCTCAAAATGCTTGGACTTTTTTGTTATGTCATAGCATAGTTAGCACTTTCATTACTGAACAATCTATTGTGGGTTTTTTTCTGTTTTAGAACCATAATATCAGATACTTTGTTAGCAATGGAAATGTAACTATGTGTCTTTTTTGAAGCAGAATCTAAGTTGCAGCTTTCTGAAGTAAGAATTTGCTTGTGATTCGTTTCTCATATAGTTAGCTTGCGAAAATGCCTGGGAATGGTGACAAAGGACACTTAAGTGGGACACAGTTTTTAGGTAAACAGCCTTGATGTCTGGATAAAGGTGGGGGAGACAACCCTGCCCTCAGCTGTGTGTTCCTACCAATTCTTATCTGCTCCAACAACCAAGTAAAGGCACATCAGGTGCTCTGGTTTTTGAGGTTCAACTTTCTGTTGCTTTTGCTCTGTGACTTTTCTCACTGCAGGGTCAGGTGAACTCGTGTCAAGCTAAAGGAAGGTGACAGGAATGTGGGGAGATGGAAGAGCTGCTGCAGCCTGCAGAAATACCACGCTGTTGGGTTAGTTGGGATGCAGTGGGAGACTTCACCTGTACTGGGAAAGAGCTACTGTGTTTTAAGCCTGTAGCCTGGTCAATTTGCATAATTGGGTATGCCCTGGCCCGGCTGTTTGTTTGCAAAGCTCAGATTTCGGAGGTGTGTATACTTCAGTATGTCCTGTGTGAGAATAGAAAGAAAGGTGAGCAAAATTGTGTAGGGGGGGTTATTTGTGTGTGTGTGTTAGGAGTTTCCTGCTGGTATCAAAGTATGTTTGATTTAGGTCTCGGTTTTGGGAAAACCTTCCTAAATTTTTAAATACTAAGCGACAAAGGGGAGGTCACCCAAATAAAAAGTAGTAGTTGAAAAAAGTGTACATAAGTCATGAAATCCTTTGTTGCAGAGAAAAGCAAAGTTTGTTTAAATTAGGTGTGCTCTTCATTTGTGGGTCTGATTGCTGTCTTGGTGTCATAATTTGGTTGGGATTGTGATCTGCTCAGTTGTTCATTAATGCATAGATCTATTTGAATGAAATTGGTTGTGTTTAAACATTTCAAAAGGTGAAATTTAAGTGTCTAACTTTAGAAAGTGGTGACATCAAGTGGTTTTGGTTTTTTTTCTTTGCAGGTTGTCTTGGAGTGGAGTAGAGACCAGTATCATGTTATGTTTGATTCATACAGAGACAACGTCGCTGGCAAATCATTTCAGAATCGGTGAGCTTTACCTGCACTTGACAGTATTGCGCATTTTACTGTCTAATTAAATATTTAAATAAAATGTTTTAGCTGAAGTAACATACTGTTGAGTAGAACCTTGTCGTATGGGCTCTAAATCTGCAGTAAATGTGAAACTTAGTGGTTTAAATATAGTGCGTAGTTAGTGCATTATCTCCCAGTTTGGAAGATTGACATTTGAAAGCTCTAGTCATATAATAGAATTTACGTTTTAATTGTGTTTAATTCATCCAGTCTCTAATGAAACATTAAAATGGTAACAATGTTACAATGAAGGGAGGATATGACATATTTTCCATGTTAAGATAGGAAAACAGAAGTATTGTTCCTATGTGCTTAAAATTTCAATTTTCAGTGTTTTGAGAAGTTATTAACTCACCTTATGTTTTCTGTGATGTCTTATGAGGATCATTATTTAACAGAGAAGTCACACAGCTAGTAAAGAAGCTTTTAAAAGCTGAGTGCGTGGGAGAATCTGTCACAGCAGGATGGAAACCAAGTCATATGGGTCATTTGTGTCAGTCGTGTTAACTGCTACATGACTTCCTGTGGTTTCATCATTCATGTGTGGATAGCCATGGGCTCTGTTGCTCAGGGAGTAAGTGGGCTGTGAGTTGGTAGGTGGAAGAAAGCTACTAAGCAGGTATCATCTGGCTCTTAATATTGATACACTTGACTGGGAAAAAAACTAACCCTGAAAACAGATGCTTTAATCTGCCTTGAAGTTTTTTGAATCATGGAACAGTAGAAATTATCATATCAATTTGTCACGCTGTATTTGGTGCGAGATAACTCTGTAAAAGTGCATTGCATGGTGTTAGTGAATACTATGAACTTTTATAGTCTCTTCTCCTACTCCTCTCCCCCATTTTCCAAAGGATGACAGATATAAGCTGAGTCATACAGCTCATATGGATGAATAGCTTAGTGTTTACATGTTTGAGCAGTACCGAAGTGAAAACATGGCAGTTTGGTCCTGTCACTACTAAAATGCCAGACTTTGTGGTAATTAACTGTGGTGATTTTATAAAACCATTGACGTTTTCCAAAACAAAATCATGAATCTTATGGTTCTGGTGTAGATATAGTCGATTCCCATTTCTGCAGTGTTTTCTTACTTCATTTTGGTTGTGTAAAGCACTCCTTTGCTAGTGTTCATTTCTGTGAATTGTGAGCAAAATGTCCAGTGCCTGATGAGGAACTATTGGCTGCCTGAGCAAAAGCTTAAGGTTTTCATGATGGATGCTTAAATTATTCCAGTTGACCCTTAGGCCTTTAACAATCTCATGTCAGGAGTAACAGGGAAGTTTGCTGGGGCATTTGTGTGCAGATATCCACTTCCTCTAAAAATTCATACCAGCAAGAACTCTTTGTGGAGACATACTTTTAGGCATTTGTTAACTTTTAGACATCCCTTGTCAGGGGTTCAATTAATTTTTCTTCTCAAACTTCACAAATGCAGTAATAGATCCTGTCTTGCAGCATGCACTTGTATCAGTGGTGGTTTGGTGGAGTTTTTTAGACTGTTGTCAATGCAACATATAGAGTTACCCATAAACTGAGGACTGTGGGCTTCCTGTTTGAATCCAGCTTATCCATTAAAATCCATTGATTTTAATCAGTTCCCATTTTAGTGCTAGAGAAACATATTTAGAATTAGAGAACAGGAGACTTGTTGGTTAGGAAAATTAAGCAGGTGTACTGCTTTGTGGAAAGTAAAAGCTGCATAGCCTTTGGGAAATATTAATGGACCTGCAACTGAGTTTGAGTAGTGTTGTTTTATAGGAGCTGTGTGAGTAAAATTCTCTGTAACAGTTGAGTAAAATTTTGTGTAACAGTTGAGTTGTAAACTTAAATGGAAAAAACCTCACTGTGAAATGTAGACAAATTTGTGTGAGGAAGCTCCTTATGATAAGCTCATCACACAAAACCAATGGCACCATTAGTTACTCCTGTTGAATGTTGTTCTCTGCCAGACCAAGGCAGACTTCTGGTTTTGCCTTGAAGTTCAGCGATTGATTTTGGTTGTTTTTCCCTCCTGTTGCAAACCCTTGGCATCCCAACCGTGGCACTTTTCAGGTAGCCACATGAGCTGCTAAACTTTGTAGTTACATTGCCCAGGCTCTTACACAGCTTGAAACAGTGCAGTAGAAATTCCAGGGCTTTTTACCAAGACACTTTATCCAAACCCATTTTTGAAGATAAAGTTTTGATATGAAAATAAGAAGGGAGAAAAGGAAACTAAGTCATGGAGTTCCATGCATGAGCGTCTTGGATGAGGACTGCATTTTATTACTGTGCTTGTAAATGGTATAGCTAGTGTACTTTACTTACTGTAAAGTGTAACTTTGTTATTCCAGGATGTCATATTTAAAACTCAAAAATATATATGGAACGATGAGAAAGAATAATCCTCAGCTTTTAAAAGCAGACTGATTTCAGTGTGGTGCAGCAAGTGAGAGCTATCAGTGATTGGCCAGCCATTAACTGTTGAGCTGAGTGAGGCTGGAGGGAGGAAAAGACATACAAATCAGGGAATGGGAATAGCAGTGGAACAGCTGAGGTACTGTTAGTGCATAATTACAGAGCTGAAACAGGCAGGAGGGCTGGGAGGTTTACTCTGAACACCTTAGACTTCTGTTGTTCGTAAACAGGCTCAGCAAGGTTCGAGATCACCATATGGTAGCTTGGGAGAAATCTGAAATCTGTTATTCTCCTTTAGCAACAGTGGATGTTGAAGCAAAAAAATTTGTCTTCTAGCTGCAATCTCAGCTCTGACGATGGTTCTCATATGTAAACCCATCATGGGTATGGGAAATTCTTCCGAGCAAGAGTGACAGGTCGCCTGTCCTGTCTGGGGGAGCTGGTGGCTCTGATTTTGTCTTCAGGCAGGATTCTATTGATGTTTTTAGATTTTTAAGTAAAACATAGGTATGTTTTTGAAAGAGAAAAGTGTAAAACCTCACCTTAATTAATTATCTGGGAGTCTCCAAGGAATTTTACAAAGTGATGATGATTTTCTGTAGAAAGGTGTTAAGATAATTCCCACTTGGAATCAAAGTGCACCTTCGAGTCACATCTGTTGGTGCACTAGAAGTTAGTCATGTCAGAGAAGGGAAATAGCTGATTAGGAGGGTGGCTGTATTTAGTAAATTGACTCAGCTCATCTTGGGCTTAACCTGTTTGCCACACTGGTGTTTCCGATGAAGACCAAATGTATAAATCCATGTAAAGGAAACACAGCTACAGAATTTGAGAGAGAGTTTTTGAGCTTCTCCGAACTTCAACAATTTGCAAAAGACCCTGCATATTAAAATACTATGATTTTTTTAAAAAAATAGTATAAGTATTTATACTATAAAATAGTATATTTGGGAACAATACTTTTGAATTGTAGTATCTGTTCCTTTTCATTTGAAATGATGTTACAGCAAAATTCCACTACATACTTCTGAAAATAAAAACTCTCAGTGTACTTTAGGAAGCTGTGAAACCACCCAGACAGCTTTGGCCAAGTCCAGAAAGGTACAGTCTTAACAGTGCTACTTAGCTTAATTGGAAACAACAAATTGACTTGGGATGTCTGTTTTTTATTATTATGCTTGATAAATATTACTTTCTGAAACAATGTGTGCTGTAAAGGTGCCTTAAGAACATTTATTGAGTATTTGGATAAGTTTTAAGCAATTAGACTAGTGGGTCTGCAAACAATGCAAACAATTCACTTTTTTTTATCAGTCTGTCTCTATTGCCACTGATAATAAAGAATGAACTCATCATGCCAGAGTTAATTGAGTTGACATGCCTGCATCTGATGAAAAATGTTTTTCCTCTGTTTAATATACTAGCATTTGGCTGTATGGGGCACAGTGTAGGAAATTACATAGGTATATGTGCTACTGCATAGAGACACACTTCTAGGAAATGATAAAATGGAGAGAGGCTTCACAGAAGTCAAAATTGCCTCACACCGTAGAAAGAGTTGGAGTTCTTTTGGACATACCGTGTTCTTCAATGAAGCCTGGGTAAATAAGCTCTGCACTTTGCCCAGAAGGAATTTTTGAAATCTACTGACTTGGGTCAGGTGCTTCCACGTAAAACACTCCTGTCCAAGCTGTAGCATTCCAGGCACTGTCAAACCAGTAATTTAACTGATCACAACAAATGTAGAAAAGCTGGAAGAGGTCCTGCAATTGAATTTCTACTCCTCTGGAGGACATTTTAGTTCAAAATATGCCTTATAAATGAAGCAGAAGCTAGTCATCTCTGGAGAAAAAAGTGAAATAATCCATTAGATGGGTAATTGTGTTCAGTAAATTGCCTTTTTTTGGGTAGGAGGGTAGCCTCCTGCAGATGTGAGAAGCTTTCTGGGTGGTGCTGCTGGGGAAGGCAGCACTGCAGCTGAGGTGTTCAAACTCTCAGAACGACCCACCATTATCCTCTGAGTGTTGCAGCTCCGTTAGGAACAGTGGCAAATTGAGTGCAAAACGTTCCTGCCCATTGTGCTGTGAGGAGCTACTGGCTGACCTTTTACCAAGTTTTGTGCTTCAGTTATTGAGTCTGAGCCAGCAGAAAAGGAAGCTGGGTGCAAGCTCTCTGCATGGCATGCTGGGCAAGGGAAGGGGGATGAAATACCTGCCTGTAAGCTCCGGCTCTGAATGCTTTTGGAAGGATGCAGTGGGTGGAAGGGGAACACCTTTGAACCTCTCTAATGCTGAGATCCATGGGGTCACACAGTGATGTTTTCCAACGTTTTCTAGGTGATCTACAGTTTAGGAAGAATTAAATAGCTTTTGACATTGGAACTTTTGTAAATAATAATTGGGGCATCCTCCTGCTGTCTGGGACTCAGAGATTCATCTAGGGCAGCAGCCTGGAGTACCTGCTGGCACAAAGCTGTGGGCCTTGGAGAGGAGATTATAATAAAAAAATAGGAAAAAACTATCCAACCCCCTTCCTTCTGTTTTCTGCATGCTAGGAAATCTGTAACTCTCCAGAAATAGCTCCTGGATATTCACTTGTGTCAAGAATTAATTTGTCTGCCGTGTCTAGAGTCTGAATTCATGTACCCAAATTAGATTGTTGGTTTATGAAATGCCTTGTTAATATAATCTAAGAGACATTCCTAGGATAGAGACCTGGTCCTGCTGAGATCTTATTGGCTCTGTGCAATTAAATAACGGTAAGTATGATTAAGTTGTGCTTAATTATTTCCTGTCTACAATAGCTGGTGAATTAAGAATGTGCTCAGGTTCTGGTACTGACTTGAAGAATATTTGATGGGTTTGAAGGAGTTGGGCCATGAGTTCATGTCAGTGAAATGTAGAGCATAAAGTTTGGATTTCCTTCAGTTACTGAACAGGTATAACCACTTTGTGTCCTTTTGGTTGATGTCTGTGCTGTTTTGTCAAAGGCTTGTGTATAATGAAGACATGATATATATAGCTAAAAAGAGTCTTTTTGCTTTCTTGTTTGCAGCCCAGATACCACGTATTGCTGTTGTAAGACAGAAATTGCTATTGTAGGATGCCATGAACACTTGTAATATTAAACAGCTCATGTAGCTTTCCTTTGAATTATGTAGGCTTTGTTTACCCATGCCAATTGATGTGGTGTACACCTGGGTGAACGGCACAGATGTTGAACTGATCAAAGAATTGCAACAGGTCAGGGAACAGATGGAGGAAGAACAGAAAATCATGAGGTAATAATCTTATATGTTTTTTCCTTTTATCTGACGGCAGCAATCTAATTCTATACTAGTTTTCTTTGTTGTTATTTTTTCCCATGTTACTCAGCATGAAAATTCAAAGAACATTTTCGCACTTCTTCATTTGATTATTCCCAAAACCTTGTTTGAGTTCTACTTTTAGCTGTCAAGTACAGTCTAATTAGAGAATTATTTAAGATAAGCGTAATAATTAAGGCTGTTCTGTCATGAATTTGTAAAATACTATGTGGAAAACTGTGCATTATATATGTAATCTTACATTGATTTATATAACTCAGTTTGTAAATAATAATAATAAAACTATGCCTCAAATATATAACCTCTCTTCATCCCTTTTTTCTCTCCCCACTCCCTTGGTATTTCTTTTTATAATGGGCTTCATAAAATCTTAAACATGGTTTTTTAAATTCTCCTTTTTAAATTAGTTAAATTCATAGTCGCATGAATACTGAAACTGAGAAATGGGAAAATAATTATGCATGTTATTAAGGTGTGAGTTGGCCTTTAGTTAAGGAAGCAAAGACATGTATTGCTGCATTTATTGTTGTAGATTGTGCTGTACAGTTCTGCAGAATTACTGATCTAAGCCTTCGAACACAGGCTGCTGCAGATACCTTGGATTATGTCTTGTAACCATTGATTTAGTTTTTAGTAAGCAACTCTGCTCACATGATCTGTTTTGGCCAGTAAATATGCTAAATGGAAGGGCAAGTCTGTATTTTAAGGGTTATAATAGTTCAGTTCAGAATAATGAGAAATCCACAAGTAAGTGGATTGATCTGATTTTTGGCATGTTATGTCTTGCAATTCAGGTACAACTGACAGTGTGATCTCAAGGGAAATTCTGGATCTCTTTGTTAACTAAACAATGAAAATATTAGAACTTCAAATTCATTGACCTGAAACGTAGACAGTCTCTGCTCTGAAAAGCTTTCAAATTTATGCTAAGATTTTCCTAGCAGTTCATATGGCTAATATTAGTGGGTTTAGCTTTGTCATCTCTCATGCTGTGATTCCTGTTTCAGCCCAGAAAAACACATGTTGGTTTTTTTCATAACACTGATTTGAAAAGTTGAAATAAAATTTATGAGGAAGACTCGTGTCTATACCATGTCTGCTATCTACAGGGACACCTGGTTCTCTCCCCTGCAGATAATTTTTTTCATATACTTTGAAATCAATGAGCACTGCTACAAAAAGAGCTGTTCCATAGACCTTATCAGAATATTTATGTTAGGCAAAACAATCAAGACAACCTAGTTTCAGATCACTTCATCCTGGTTTCTTACCAGTGTTTTTCACGTTGACATTGCTTTTGTTAAGTAACCTAATAATAACTCCTTAAATTCCTTTTAGCAGAAAGAGTCCTGCAGCCACAACTCTCAGCACAGACATGATTTTTTCAGCTCTGCACTGCCCGGGGGTGAGCAGTGAAGGACACAGTGTCAGCCTGGGCTCATCTTGGCAAGGCCAATGGCAAGGCCTTGGCAGCTTTTTATCTGGGTTATTGGTGCTTTGACTGCGTGTCCCTGATTCAATTAACATCCTGAAATTAGACTCAGTTCCTTACTGTCAGTTCTGTGTTATTTAATATTTTTGTTTTAACTTTGTATTAGGGAAGTCCTTGGAAATAATGCAACAGAACCAACAAAGAAGAGGTGAGTTTTTGGGATTTTGGGGCATAAATTGGAATAAATTATATTCTATGCATTGTTAGCTGAAAGCAGATGCTGCTGGGGTGGTGGTTTGGTTTTCTGTAGCCTGTGCAGGCTTTCCTATTACATTTCAAGAGCTGACAGCATGATAATATATGTGTTGAATAAAAATAATATTATTGTGACATATATGAACAAACTCCTTAAAATATAACAGTTTCTGGAGTTTGGAGTGCATATCCCTGTCACTGTTTAGAGATAGCTCCTATTCTGAGTAAAAAAAAAATGTCATGCTTTTGAATCATAAAACTCCAGGTACATATTCATTAAGAATTCAGTGTTGCTTTCCCCTGCCATTTGTATACACAGCACTGCAAGTAATTGTCTGTGGAGGATCCAAACCTCTTGAGGCCGGGCTGTCAGGAGGCAGCAGGACCTGGTCTGTCCCAGTCATTTGGCTTGGTCCTTCTGTTATTTAGAGATTTTTATGAGGTCTCCTCTGTGGGCAGACTTAGAAATCTTGGAAACTTTTGAAGAAGCAGTTATGGGAATGAACTAAACACTTCCAGACAGATATTTGCCTTCTGCAGCAAAATAAACATGCTTTCAGTAATTTCCCCATGTGACAGCAAACGTTACAAATAATTGATCAGATTTTACAAAAACTTTCCTCATTGCATCCAAGATTGGCTTTTATCTTAAATTTGCTAGTGGTGTTAACTATGCCTTTGGTATTTTGCTGCAGTGAGAAGCAACTGGAGTGTTTGCTGACACACTGCATCAAAGTGCCCATGCTTCTGCTGGACCTGTGCT